>MU264160.1:12500-30000 GCA_020310875.1 Ceratopteris richardii
GCTCAAGCAAGGTCATACATACTAAATTCTATTTTTGATTTTCTATTACCACATATTAGAGGATGCAAGACATCTCAAGAGACTTGGGATGCCCTAGAGACTTTGTTTTCTGCTAGTAGCAAAGCAAGAAAGAATCAGATTCGGAATGAGTTCAACCAAAGGAAGAAGACACATAAACCTATCATAGAGTTTGTTACCAAGGTCAAGGAGGCTGCATATCAGCTAGCATCCATTGGAGATTTGATTGAAGAAGAGGCCATCATGAGGTAGATTTTAAATGGAATTATAAGTGATAAGCAATGGCAATCCTTCACCATAGCTTATGATATCATCATGGATGTACAAACCCCAGATTTCAACATATTCCTTGGAGAATTCTTAAACCAAGAGGCCAACAATAATATGAACGAAGGTAACTTTTATCAAGTTAATACTACAAGTGCTCTTTATGTAGATAAAAAGACAAGAAGTACAAAGGCAAGAAGAAGGAAGGTGATGATGAAGAGACTTCCCAAGCCAACTATGCAAGCAAGAGCAAGTGGAAGGGGAAGAAGAAAGGAGAAAAGTATGACAAATCGAAGGGTCAAAATGTTCAACCTTGTGGCATCTGTGAGAAGACCAACCACAACACCCAAAATTGCTAGTTGAATGGAAGGACTCAGAAAGGAGGTGGAAGAGGTGGATTTGGCAACACTAGAGGCAGAGGTGGACACAACTTCAACAGCAATAATAGGAGTCACAATAGAAGGGACTTCAACAATTATTCAGAAGATCAACCACATACAGACTCATTGCTTCTAATGAATATGAGCCATAGAGAAGGTAAAGAAGATAAACATTTGTTCTACGAAGATTCAAGATGTTCAAACCATGTTGTAGGCAACATTGCTCTTCTATCTGACTTGAAAAGTCCAAAGCATAGACATGAAATACAAATAGGGGATGACACTAAGCACAATGTGGAGAAGATTGGTAATGCCAAAGCTTACAATGGTAGGACAAACATTCTGAGTAAGGTTCTCTATGTACCTACTATCACTAAAAACCTAATAAGTGTAGGCCAAATAGTTGAAAAAGGTTTGCATATTAGGTTCACCCAACATGGAGTTTTTGTGGAAGATCCATGTTAAGGCTTCAAGAAGATATCCAAACGTGGGAACCAAGGTAGGCCCTTTAGTTTTGAAGTAGGAGAAACAAGGAACATAGCTCTATTCAACTTTGGGTCTCAAACCCTAAGTTAGGTTGAACTGTGGCATAAGAGACTTGCTCATGTGAATGAAAGAACCTTGAAAGATATATGTAGGAATCAAATATATCAAAGCAACACATGATCAAAAGATGTGATGTATGTTATATTGGGAAGGCACAAAGACAACCATTCAACCACAAAGGCTACATCCACATCAACCTTTTGGATTTAGTACATAATGATGTGTGGGGACCAAATCAAGAAACTTCGTTGGCAGGATCAAGGTATTATTTTTCCTTTGTTGATGATCATAGTAGATGGAACATTCTGTACTTTATCAAGAATAAGAATGAAGTGTTTGAATGCTTCAAGAAATACCTAGCACATGTGGAGAATCATATAGGTAGATCATTGAAGAAACTTAGATCTGATGGATGGGGATAATACTTCTCCAAAGATTTTGATGAATTCTTACAAGATAAAGGCATCAAAAGGGAAGTGATTACCTGGTATTCTCCTCAATTGAATGGAATTGCAGAGAGAAGAAACAAGACTCTAGCTAGATCAGTTAGAACAATGCTTGAAGAAAAGAATTCGCCACACTATTTATGGACAGAAGCAATCTCAACAGTTGTATATCTTGTAAAAAAACTTCCATCCAAATCTCTCTTCAAGGTGTGACTCCTTATGAAGCTCGGAATGGTAGAAAACCAAGTCTAGGTTATTTCAAGGTATTTGGTTATTTAGCTTTTGTACATGAAACTTCACAAATCAGAAGGAAACATGATGAAAGGGCAACCAAGGAAATATTCATTGTCTTTCATTGATAAATTGGACAGGAACAACTATCAAGCATGGTCCCTGAGGATGAAGACATACTTGCAAGGAAGGAGCCTCTATGGATACATCTCAAGAGATGAGGAGATGCCCATATTCAGAAGCAAAGGACAACCTACAAGAGAGGAGCATGAAAGAATCAACACATGGTGTGCCAAGGATGCAATAGCAAGGTCCTATTTACTTAATATCTGATTTTCTTCTTCCACATATTAGGAATTGTAAGACATCCCAAGAGACTTGGGAAACATTGTCTTCTTATTTCTCTTCCAACACAAGGGCTAGGAAGAACCAATTGTGGATTGAGTTTACCACCCAAAGAAAGCAACCCAAGCAAGGCATCTCAGAGTATGTGACCAAAGTCAAAGATGTAGCAGATCAATTGGCAAGCATAGGAGAAGAAATTGAAGAAGAAGATTGTAAGACAAGTAATCAATGGTATTAAAGCTGATGACAAATGGGAAAGCTTCACAACTGCCATGGACTTGTAGATTCCAGACCTTACCACACTCATGGGGCAACTATTTACCCATGAAGCCAAGCTCAACAAGAATGGAGATTCATCAAGAGGTAGTAGCTCTTTTGCCCTATATACTGATAAAAGTAAGTCCAAAGAGAAAGGGAAGAGCAAAAAGGTTGAGGATGAAGGAACTACCTCCCAAGCCAACTATGCAGGGAGAGGTAGAACCTCAAGAGGAAGGGGTAGAGGAGGTAAGCAAGGTAGGGGGAGACCTTACAACTCCTCACCATGCAATATTTGTGGTTTATCAAATCATACTACAAATGAATGTTTCAAGAACTTCCAGAATCAGAGAGATATCAAAGAGGTGGATATACACAATCAAGAGGAAGATTCAATCACCATCAAGGATACAACAACAACTACAACAACAACAACAACTACAATAGAAACTACCAAGGAGGTTACAAATCAAGGAAGGATTACAACAACTACACAGAGGAGCAAGAAGATTCTCTTCTGATTATGAACATGACTTCAAAACCAGGTATAAATGATGATCATCTCTTCTACATTGACTCAGGATGCTCAAATCATGTGGCAGGCAATGTAGCTCTTCTCTCTAATCTTGAGGAACCTAAGGGTAAGCATCAGGTACAAAGAGGTGATGACTCCCAGCACTCAATGATTAAAGTAGGGAATGTTAAGACCTCTAATGGAAACAAGAATCTGTTGAGTAGGGTTCTATATGTACCTACAATTACCAAGAATTTAATGAGTGTTGGACAGATTGTGGAAAAGGGTTTGCAGGTTAGATTCAACCAATATGGAGTATTTGTGGAGGATCCCTAGCATGGGTTCAAGAGAATTGCCAAAGGAGAAAAGACAGGTAGATTATTCACTTTTGAACTTGAGGATACAAGGAACATTGCACTTTATAGTTATAAAGATCAAACATTATCAGAGCTTGAAATTTGGCATAAAAGATTAGGGCATGTTGGTGAAAGAACCTTGAAACAAATATGTAGAGACCAATGTGTGCTTGGGATACCTAATGTATCCAAGCAACACATGATTTATAAATGTGGTGCTTGTCAGTTTGGAAAATCTCACAGGTTACCCTTCTCAAGGAAAGGCTACATGCATGAGGACTACCTAGAGCTTGCCATACAGATGTATGGGGACCAAGTAAGGATCCCTCAATCTCTGGATCAAGGTATTATGTATCTTTCATTGATGATTATAGTAGGTGTATTCTATTGTACTTTATGAAGCACAAAGATGAGGTATTTAGTTGCTTTAAAAAGTATCTTGCACTTGTTGAGAACCAAACAAGGAGAAACCTAAAAAGGCTAAGGTCAGATGGAGGAGGTGAGTACTTCTCAAATGAGTTTGATATATTCTTGCAGGATAGAGGAATCAAGAGAGAAATTACAACAAGATATAGCAAAATGGGGTGGCAGAAAGGAGAAATAGGTTAATTGTTGAAATGAGTTTGATATATTCTTGCAGGATAAAGGAATCAAGAGAGAAATCAAGAAAGCAAAATGGGGTGGCAGAAAGGAGAAATAGGTTAATTGTTGAAACAGTTAGGTCAATGTTAAATGAGAAAAAATTACCTAACTACTTGTGGCAGAGAGTGTATCTACTGCCACTTATCTTGTAAATAGGTTGCCATCCAAATCTCTTGATGGGATGACCCCATATGAAGCATGGCATGGTAGAATACCTTCACTTGATCATTGCAGGATCTTTGGATGTGTAGCTTATGTGCATATCCCTTCTCAGATGAGAGGTAAGCTAGACCCTAAGGTAGAGAAGTGCATCTTCATAGGGTATGATCTAAATTCACAAAGGATACAGGTTCTACAATCCTTCAAACAAGGGATTCATGGTCAGTAGAGATGTTGTCTTTTATGAGAATGAATCTTGGTTTGATAGTGAATGCAGGAGAGTAAAGCTACCTTATGACTTGGAAGAGGAGTTTCCAAGCCTCACCAAAGAGGAGCCTACTCAGAATGATGACATCAACTTAGATGATGAGGACATCATCAACCTAGAAGAGTTCAAAGCATGGAAGTCCAAAGGCAAAGTCAAGATGAAGAAGTTGGAGGATATACCTGAATCATCCAACCAAGCAATCAGAAGATCACAAAGGGAGAGCAACAAGCCTATCAAATATGGGTATGACACTTCCTTAGTTACTAAGCACTCTGTTTATCTTGCAAAAGACTTGTCATTTGAAGAGCCATCATCATATGAAGAAGCAAAGACCAAGGCAAAATGGAAGGAAGCAATGGATGAGGAAATTGAAGCACTCAAGGAGAGTGATACTTGGGAACTAGTACCAAAGGAGTCTATGAAGGTGATTGGTTCTAGATGGATCTATAAGATCAAAAGGAATTCTGATGGATCAATAAGCAGGTACAAAGCTAAACTTGTGGCTAAGGGTTTTGCACAAACCCAAGGAGTTGATTATGAAGAAACCTTCTCACATGTGGCCAAAATGCCAACCATCAGGGTATTGGTAAGTGTGGTTGCATCAAAGAATTGGAACATGTATCAGCTGGATGTAAAAAATGCATTTCTAAATGGCTGGATTCAGAGGAGGTGTACATGTCTGAACCTCTTGGTTATGAGGACCCAAGCAAGGTAACATATGTATGTAAATTGAACAAAGCTCTTTATGGATTGAAACAGGCACCTAGGGCATGGAATCATAGGTTGACTACATACCTTTAAGATCAAGGTTTTGTCATGAGTAAAGCAGATACTTCTTTACTCATCACGAGAAGTAATTTAGAGGTAATATACCTATGTGTATATGTTGATGATATCATACTCACAGGTAATGATGCTAATGGCATAAAACAGATCAAGAACTAGATGATGAAGGAGTTCAAAATTAGTGACCTTGGATCACTAAAATATTTTCTTGGACTTGAGTTAGTCTATACTAACTCTGGAATTTACATTACTCAGAGAAGGTATATACAGGATATGTTGAAGAAGTTTCACTTGCAGGATGCCAAAGTTGTTGGTACTCCAATGGAGGTAAACCTAAAGTTAAGTGGTCATGAAGGTGATGTACTTGAGAACATTCTAGGTTACCAAAGCATAGTGGGAAGCTTGAACTATGCTACATTGACAAGGATTGATATTGCTTATGGAGTAAGTGTTTTAAGTCAGTTTATGCACAAACCTAGGACACATCACTTGCAGGTTGTCAAAAGGATCTTGAAGTACCTTAAGGGTACTCAAAATCATGGATTGTATTTCCCTTATACATCAGACTTGGACATCAAGATCTATTCAGATGCAGATTGAGTAAGATGCAAAGATGATAGGAGGAGTACCTCAGGATATCCATCTTTTGCAGGTGATAAGCCTATATCATGGTCTTCAAAGAAGCAACCTACTGTTGCTTTATCTTCTATAGAGGCAGAGTATAGAGGATTGGCCAATGCTACTCAAGAGGCCATATGGATCAGATTGTTGTATACAGAATTAGGTTTGCATACCACA
Source organism: Ceratopteris richardii (assembly GCA_020310875.1). Taxonomy (NCBI): domain Eukaryota; kingdom Viridiplantae; phylum Streptophyta; class Polypodiopsida; order Polypodiales; family Pteridaceae; genus Ceratopteris; species Ceratopteris richardii. The sequence goes on from MU264160.1 coordinate 18,512, forward strand.
TCTCCAATGATTTTTGGAGACAATACCAGCTCACTACATCATGCAACTAATCCTATTTATCATGCTAGGACCAAGCATATAGAGGTCCACTATCATTATGTGAGAGAGAAGCTATTGAGCAAGGATACTCAGTTGGCATATGTATCAACTAATATGCAATGTGCAGACTTGTTGACTAAAGCATTAGATGGTACAAAACTTTGCAGGTTTAAATCAATGATTGGATTCCAAGATATACATGAAGATTGAAGATGAAGATACTTTTAGAGAGAGCCAAAAGTTGAATTCAAATTCAAATTTGAATGTAACACTTATATAAAGTGACTTGAAAAGTCGTAGGTATAGGCAATTCATTCCCGAGTTCTCCATTGTCATTTTGTAAGAGTGTGTTAGAAGATTAATTTGAAAGTCACTCATGATTGGATGACTTAGGATCCCTACTGCATACCTACTTCAAAATTGAGGGAAGAGAATTTCAATCCCCTTAACTCAATTTTTGGATGCTACGGAAGTAATAGCTAATGAACAACAATTGATGCCTATTTATTTCAATAAGGAAGAGAATGACTTATTCATGGTAGAAGTGCTAGATTCCACCCATCAAGGATCTCATCCAAAAAATTATTACAATGATATGAGGGATAAGAATAAGGAAAAGGGTGAAGATTGTTCAAGTGGTAACAAAGAAGAAGATGAGGGCTTAGTTTTAGTATGACCTATGAAATCGAGGAGGAATATAAGAGACATGGAATCATGTATCAATGTAAAAAAGGGGAGGGAATCATTGAATTCATTCTACATATACAAGAAGATACCACAAACACCAAGACCACATGCATAAGTGAGATAGGTAATCAAAAGATACGATTCAAAGCCCTAGAAAACTTTTCAAAGTATCAAATAAAGGAATGGAAAATAGTAGTGGCCAAACCTAAATGATAAATCACATGTAGAGAGGCCTATGATAACAAAGAAGACACTAGGAAAGTCTTTATCATGATAGAAGAAGGAGAAGAATTCCATGGCAAACAACATACCTCCTAGTGAAGAAGAGGATTTGGTCACACTTTTAAGAGAACATTGAGATATTTTTGCATGGATATATAAGGACCTAAAAGTTGTGGACCCATCCATTTGTGTGCATCACATATCCATGGCACCAAATGCCAAATCTTTGAAACAAAGATTGTATGCCTTCAATGGCATGTACTCAACCAAAATTAAGGAAGAAATTGAAAAATTATTAGCTGCTAGTTTCGTTTATGAAATCAGACATTGTCATCAAGAAGAATGGGAAACTTTTTTTATGCATCAATCTAAAAAGAAGTTAATGCAACCACCATTTGAGATAGTTATCCCTTACCCATCACATATCACCTTCAAGAAGATGTGGTAGGGAAGGAAGTGGATAGTTCTCTCAACATGTTCCCTAGTTACAATCAAGTAACTTTAACTCTTGAGGACTATCATAAGATCATTTTTGCAATAGAATGGGCTATTTTTGCTTTTTGTGTGATGGATTTTGGGTTCAGCAATGCTCCTTCCATCTTTCAATCGCTCATGTGGCACTTTTTTAAGAAATTCTTATGCAAATGACTTGAAGTTTATGCAAAAAACCAATGTGCATACTCCAAACAACACATAGGTCATGTTCGTGATCTTTCTAGTATCAACCATAAGTGAAAATTGTACAAAGTCTTCCTAAACCCTAAAAAATATGTGTTCATAGTATAATAAGGAAAATAATTGACCACATTATGTCCAAAAATGGCATTTCCACAATGACGACAAAATAAAGGTGATAATTGAGTTACCCAAGTAAGATTCTTTCATGTTGTGTATATGAACATGAGCAAACTCATCTCTTATCCCGGGCCTATCAAGATCATTTGGGAAGATATTTGCCATGGATTCATACCTGAACAAAATTTCAAAGAGAAGGTGTGTATTGGCCATTAATAGATATTTTGTAAATTGGTTTGTCTCAAATTGTTATGTATGCCAAAATATTGCACCAACAAAGTTTATTAGCCTATGCCGCCTATCTATATATTGGAGTTGGAGCAAACACATTGTATTATTCCTAGAAACAATAACGTTTTATGACTCCAACAAGACAAAATGCTCTAATGGAGTAGAGAAATAATTTTGCATTGATTGGCAAAATCATATATAAACGAGGCAAAAGTAATTTCTTCTATTTATGTGTCCACAAGAAGGAATACCTTCCTTCATGAGAAAGAGCCCACTAGGTGTGGCGGAAATGTTCAAAAGTTTGATGTTCTCGTTGTTATGGTGGCCCACTCTTTGCATGAATGCAAAAACCTTCATGTGAAGCTATGAAACATGTCAACATGCCAAAGATCCTTTCACTAAGGATCAAATGCCCTGTAGATCAATTATGGCATGGAGAGCCTTCCCAAAGTGGGGAATAAACTTTATAGGGCCAGTCTATCCTCCAACTTGAAATTCCCATGTTGAGTACGTAATAGTGGAAAAGAACTACATAACTAAGTGGGTAGAAGCCGATGATACAACTAAGAATGATGCTCAAACCAGAAGTAGATTTTCTTTGAGCCGTATTAAAATGTTTATGGTTGCCTATTGAAATCATAAGTGATGGAGGTACCCATTTGTGAATGAATTTATCGAATTACTCTTACATAAACTCTTGATAACCCATCGGAAAACAACTTCCTATCATCCTCAGGTGTTGGTGCATACCAATCATCAATTGAAGGCTTGGAAGATTAAATGATGAAGGAAGAATCAATTCCTAAAGTGTGGAAGAAGATTACATTCAGAGGACAAGAGAAGTGTACACATATGTACATTAGTATAGTCATAGGTGACTTAGATATTTGTTTCAGTAAGAATCTTGTACAAATTATCTATAAATACTTTGAGAAAAGTCGGGGCAAATATGAGAGCATATGTGACAATAGTTAGAAGTCAAGAATGAGGAAGTTAGAAGTCATGTGATAGAGGAAAAGTTAGTTGTGTTAGCTCTCATCACTAACTGTATTTTCTTCTGAGTAAATGAAAAGTTTTGCGCCCGATGTTTCTGCGTGTTCTCCTTCTACAGTAGGTCAATTGTGAAATGCTTTTGTACAAGTCTAAGTTGTAAGTTGCTTGACCTCTGTGCAAAGTTTTAGCTTCCAATTGTAATCAGGCTGAGTGAATTAAGTGTAGGAACATTCATATGTGAAGTGTGTTCACTGGTTCCTAAAACATGCGCATATTTCGAAGTCAATGTTTTGATCATTTCTCCTAGTACAGTTTAAAGTTTTGCATGAGTGAGGGCTTGATCTTTAAGTTGGAAGATAAGCTACTCATGTCTAGAAGCATTTTGTAAAACGGGTTCTATTCAAGGAGAACCAAGTCTTAAAAATTACAGGTGTAAAGTCGACTGTTTTGGATGACAGTTTCTGACATAGGTAACTTGAGAAGTTGATTTCTCAAGTTATACTTAATCTTTTGAAGTAATTCAACTTGGAGAAGATGCGCAATCTCGAATAGATGATTTGTACAAAGTTTCATAAAAAACTTTACATGTTTGATAGGTCAATGTGAAGAAATAGTGCAGCAGACTTTTCTGTGTATCATCTTCTTCACAGATTTGTTCATCTTTTGATAATTAGAAGTTGATCCTCTAAAGAGTGGAAGGTTTTGACTTATTCTTCGTATAGAGGTGCTCTAATCACAAGAATAAGTTGTTCTTTTGGAGATTAACACTCTCCATCAGTGGTATCAGAGCAGGAGACATCAAATTGAAGAAAGGAGGATCCCGACTGCTGCAGATTCAAGAAATTCAACACTTGAAGGACTAAGAAGTGAAAGCTTGGAGTCAAAGCTTGAGGAGAAGACTATTTGACATCAAGAAAGGCAAAAGGAGTTCAATTCGAAGTAAAGGTACATACATTGTTTGTAAAGCTTGAAGATTTCAATACACAGGTGGACACAAAATGGGAGAAAGCTTGCAGATTGATAAGCTAGATAGGGAGAACTATCCAGCATGGTCCATGAGGATGGAAGCACACCTCATGAGCAAAGATCTTATATCATTTATTACAGGAGATGAAGAAAAACCAGAGTTTGCAGATCCAAGTATTCCTACTAGAGAAGAACTTGCAATGTTGAAGACTTGGATGAGAAAGGATGCTCAAGCAAGGAGTATCATCTACATGTCTGTAAATGATTACCTTTTACCTCACATCAGAGGTTTGGAAAGTGCCACAGATGTTTGGAATGCCTTGGAAGAGCATTTCCAAAATACAACTAAGTCAAGGAAGTCCTCACTATGGGCTGAGTTCACAACTTTCAAGAAGAAGAGCTCACAATCAATTTCAGATTATGTGGCAAGGATGAAAGATATTGCAGATAGCTTGGGAGCAGTGGATGAAGACATTGAAGAGGAAAAGTTGGTAAGACAAATACTTACAGGTTTAAGAGGTGATGAGAAGTGGAAGCCTTTTATCTTGTCCATAGAATTGTCACTTGATCACTTTACTCCTGATCTTAATCAATTGCTAGGACACATGCTAACCTTTGAGCAGGATCTTAAAGGAGACAATGATAGAAGTACAAGTCAAGCCATGTACTCCAAGGACAAGAAAAAGAATGGCAAGGGAAAGCAATCAAATGATGATGAAGGGAATTCAAATCAAGCTAACTTCACAAAAGGGAAGACAAATTTCAGAGGTAAAGGAAGAGGAGGTAAGAACAAAGATAATGCTAAAGCTTGTTGGATTTGTGGCAGAACAAATCATTTGGCAAATGATTGTTGGTATAATAATCAAAATGGTGGAAGCAATAATCAGAATTATAGTCAAAGAGGTAGAGGAGGCAGAAACCAAAGAGGCAATTACAGAGGAAGAGGAGGTAGGACATCATATGGTAGAGGAGGTGGAAGAAACTTCCAATCTCAGTCCTACAACAATAACTATTACAATTATGCATCAGATCAGAAGGATGACATGACTCTTATCTTGAATGCAACTCATGAATCAATGGGAGAAGATCAAAGAGTGTTTTATATTGACTCAGGGTGTAGTAACCATCTGAGTGGGAATCTATCATTGATGACTGATATGGAAGCAAGGGTGAATGGACATACAGTTCAAACAGGTGACAATACCAAACATAAAGTGGAGAGCATTGGATCAGTGAAGACAAAGAGTGGAAGTACACTTCTAAGCAAGGTACTTTATGTTCCTACTATTCCTAAAAATTTGATAAGTGTAGGGCAAATTGTGGAGAAAGGATATGAGGTAAGATTCACAAATGATGGTGTCTATGTACAAGATCCAAATCAGGGATATAGAACCATAATTGCAAGTAAAAAGGAACGAAGATTGTTCACTCTCAAGGTCCAAGGTAATGTGGGACATGCATTGTTTACCTATGGAGGTCAAAAGGTATCTGAATTAGACCTATGGCATAAAAGGCTAGGTCATTTCAATGAGAGAGCTATAAAGGAGATGTCAAAGAATCAGGTGGTGCTTGGATTGCCAAACATTGAAGGGCAACATATGGTGTACAAGTGTGAAGCTTGTCAATTAGGTAAAGCACATAAGAGTTCTTATAACAAATCAGGGTACAAGTATTCAAATATGCTTGAATTGGTTCATACAGATGTATGGGGACCCTCAAGGGACTATAGCATAAATGGATCCAGATATTATGTGTTGTTTGTTGATGATGCAACCAGGTGGATTACTTTGTATGTAATCAAGGATAAATCAGAAGTTTTCAAAACATTCAAACACTTTCATGCTTATGCAGAAAGGATCACAGGACAAAAGCTCAAGAGGTTAAGATCAGATGGAGGGGGAGAGTATTTCTCTAAAGAGTTTGATGATTATTTGTGGAATGCAGGTATCAAAAGAGAAATAACTTGCAGGTACTCCCCTCAACATAATGGAGTAGCAGAAAGGAGGAATAGGACTCTTGTAGAGTTTGCAAGAGCTATGATGAAGGAAAAGAATGGTCCAAATTACTTATGGGCAGAAGCCATTAACACTGCAACATACCTTGTGAATAGGTTGCCTTGCAAAGCTTTGGATGGAGGAACCCCTTATGAAGCATGGTGGGGTAAGAAGCCTAGTCTTGATCATTGTAAAGTATTTGGATGTATTGCATATGCTTATGTTCCTTCACAATTAAGACATAAGCTAGAACCAAAAGCAGAGAAGTATGTGTTTATTGGATATGATGATAGACAGATGGGTTACAGGTTGTGGAGTCCATCCACAAAGCAATTTCTTGTTACTAAAGATGTGACATTTGATGAGCAAAACATGTGGTATACAGGATTACCAAATGAGTATACAGGTGTTGAAGAAATCCAAAGGAAAGGAAAGGCAAAGGTAAAAGTATGTGAAGAAATTGTTGATGAAGTTGATTCTAGATGTAGAGTGCAGGATCATGTAGAAGAAGGGCCAAGATTTGATCCAGAATCAAATGAGGCTGAAACTTCAAGAAGTGCAGAAATCAGAAGATCTACAAGGGAAAGGAAAGAACCTATAAGGTATAGTTATGATACATCTTTCTTAACAACAAAAGATTATGCCTACATTGTGAAAACAGAAGAAGATCCAACCACTTATGAAGAAGCCAAAGGTAAACAGAATTGGGAGAAGGCAATGCAAGAAGAGTATGATGCTCTACTTGAAAATGAAACTTGGGAATTAGTACCAAGACCAAAGAATCAGAAAGTCATTGGATGCAAGTGGGTATATAAAACAAAGAGGTTTGCAGATGGTAAGGTGTCTAGATATAAGGCTAGACTTGTGGTCAAAGGTTATGCCCAAACTTATGGGATAGATTATGATGAAACCTTTAGTCTTGTTGCTAAGATGTCTACAATTAGGACATTGATTGCTATTGCTGCTTGCAAGGGATGGAAGTTATCACAATTGGATGTGAAAAATGCATTTCTAAATGGATACATTGCAGATGAAGTATATATGGAGCAACCAGAAGGCTTTATGGAATCAATTGGATCAGATTATGTGTGTAAGCTCAAGAGAGCTTTATATGGATTGAAGCAAGCCCCAAGAGCTTGGAATTACAGATTGGTCAAGTTCTTGAATGAATGTGTATTTCAAGCATCAAAGGCAGATAGTAGCTTGCTAGTGAAGGCAAGTGAAAATGGATATATTTACATATGCATTTATGTTGATGATATTATTGTTACAGGAACAGATGCTCAAGGAATCAATGAACTCAAAAGACAAATAGAGAAGGAGTTTAAGATAAGTGATTTGGGAAACTTATCTTATTTTCTAGGAATGCAGATTGTGTATACTCAACATGGAGTATATGTTTCACAAGAGAGATACTTGAAGAATCTTCTAGTCAAGTTTAACATGGAAGATTGCAGGACCTCAACTACACCATTGGAGGTAAATCATAAACTAAGCAGGTATGGAGGTGAAGAGTTCAATGACATGAAGAAATATCAGAGTTTGGTAGGTATTTTAATATATGCTACCTTGACAAGGCCAGATCTATCATATGCAGTAGGTGTGTTGTCACAATTTATGCATTGTCCAAAGAAGACTCATTGGATTGCAGCCCAAAGGGTATTCAGATATATTAAAGGAACCCTAAGTGAAGGTTTGTATTATGGTTTCACTTCTGACACAAGAATCAAAGTGTTAGTGATGCAGATTGGGCAGGTGACTCAGATGATAGAAGGTCTACTCATGGATATCTTTGTTATGTTGGAGATAAGCTAGTTTCTTGGTGTTCAAAGAAGCAACATACAGTTGCTTTATCATCTACAGAAGCTGAGTATAAGGGAATGGTAGAAGCTGCAAAGGAAGTGATATGGTTGAAGACCTTGATGAAAAGTTTTGAGACTGATCATAGTACTCCAATAATTTTTGGAGACAATATGAGTTCTTTGTATTTGGCAGCTAACCCTGTTTTTCATGCCAGGACTAAGCATATAGAGATTCAGTATCATTTCTTGAGGGAAAAGGTACTAGATAAAGAGATTGAAGTGATGTATACTCCAACAAAAGAACAAGTGGCAGATATGATGACAAAGAGCTTGGATGGACCTAAGTTACAAAGGTTCAAAGACATGGCAAGTATAAAGAAGACAGAGAAAACCTCAATTGATGATTGAGGGGGAGCTGTTGGTGCATACCAATCATCAATTGAAGGCTTGGAAGATTAAATGATGAAGGAAGAATCAATTCTTCAAGTGTGGAAGAAGATTACATTCAGAGGACAAGAGAAGTGTACACATATGTACATTAGTATAGTCATAGGTGACTTAGATATTTGTTTCAGTAAGAATCTTGTACAAATTATCAATAAATACTTTGAGAAAAGTCGGGGCAAATATGAGAGCATATGTGACAATAGTTAGAAGTCAAGAATGAGGAAGTTAGAAGTCATGTGATAGAGGAAAAGTTAGTTGTGTTAGCTCTAATCACTAACTGTATTTTCTTCTGAGTAAATGAAAAGTTTTGCGCCCGATGTTTCTGCGTGTTCTCCTTCTACAGTAGGTCAATTGTGAAATGCTTTTGTACAAGTCTAAGTTGGAAGTTGCTTGACCTCTGTGCAAAGTTTTAGCTTCCAATTGTAATCAGGCTGAGTGAATTAAGTGTAGGAACATTCATATGTGAAGTGTGTTCACTGGTTCCTAAAATAGGCGCATATTTCGAAGTCAATGTTTTGATCATTTCTCCTAGTACAGTTTAAAGTTTTGCATGAGTGAGGGCTTGATCTTTAAGTTGGAAGATAAGCTACTCATGTCTAGAAGCATTTTGTAAAACGGGTTCTATTCAAGGAGAACCAAGTCTTAAAAATTACAGGTGTAAAGTCGACTGTTTTGGATGACAGTTTCTGACATAGGTAACTTGAGAAGTTGATTTCTCAAGTTATACTTAATCTTTTGAAGTAATTCAACTTGGAGAAGATGCGCAATCTTGAATAGATGATTCGTACAAAGTTTCATAAAAAACTTTACATGTTTGATAGGTCAATGTGAAGAAATAGTGCAGCAGACTTTTCTGTGTATCATCTTCTTCACAGATTTGTTCATCTTTTGATAATTAGAAGTTGATCCTCTAAAGAGTGGAAGGTTTTGACTTATTCTTGGTATAGAGGTGCTCTAATCACAAGAATAAGTTGTTCTTTTGGAGATTAACACTCTCCATCATCAGGCAATGGTCAAGCTGAAATTTCTAACAAAGTTCTTTGCACTATATTAACAAAGCTAGTAAATGATAGATGAATGGACTAGGACAAACAATTGCACCATGTAGTTTTGGCATATTGGGTATCTTATAAAACAATTCTTGGTGCCAACCATAGACAACAAGATATATTGCCCGTAGACTTACTGATTCTAACATTATACATTCTGGAAGTAAATTAAAAAAGGCATCAATCTTTATTAAAGGAACAATAAGTATTTTTGTGTACAATCAAGAATTATTAAGTATAAATCTTACAAGTCTACTAAAACATTTTTATTGATACTACTTGATTAGAATAAGAGGAAAAAATTATTCCCAATGAGCAATACAAGAGTGAGAGCTAAAGTTATATAAACTAAGGTGAGAATGTAAACCAAATGGTATGGGATGTCTAGGTCTACACTATAACTAAACGATGGTACGGAACACCAAATTTTAGATAATGGAAGCTTGAACTTGAGGATATTTGAAGACTTTTATAGTTTCTTTTGAAGAAAAGAGGATCGAGCATAAACAAAGCTCTGATTAGGTTGAACTTAGGAAATTGGTAAGTGCAAGCAAATAAAGGATAAACAACAATTTCCTTAAAAACCTAGAATTTTCACGAATGAAAACTCTTTACGATGGGAAGAAAGGTATCATTGACATGATACTTTTAAGCAAAAGATACATTCCTTGAATTTTTTATAAAAGTCGAGTACTTTTGATATTAGGTACCTTGTGTTTGAGGTTTAAACTCAAACAAAGTAAGTATAGATATGGAAGGATGGACTTCATAAAGGAGTAGCCATTCGGTAATAACCAAAGTTTAATATAGTCAAGGACTTGAAGAATATCCATAGAAAGTACTTCAAAATGGATAAGATTAGTCACCAAAGTTCAATTGGAAAATATGACATAGTGCTTAAGTCAAAGGGATGGCATAAAGTTGTTGATCCCTATAAGAAGAATAGTTAAATGGTCTGAAAAACATCAATTGGATAATAATGACTTAAGCAAGATAAAACTCTGAAGGTACGAGTTAACAATCCCAAGTAAAGCCCATGGGTAAATATAAGAAAAGAAGAAGGGATCTAAAGGAGAAAAAATTGTTCTTGTCTTTAATTAGCTTGGCTAGAGGAATTTTTGTCAAAACATCAAACCTTTTATGTTTTGATAAATTATGCCAATGCAACGTTAACGGTCTATCAATAAATCTTTGAGATATATGATTAGTTGTCATGTGAATTAGACACCTTGGTCTTAGCTCTCATTATATGAAACCAAAGATGGAATTCAAGAAAGGTTTATCAAAGAGCATTGAGAGGATGAAGAAGGTAAAAAGACAAAGGATGTTGTTCTATAGATTGGAGAAAGGACCTACTGATATTGGAAAATGGGAACCAACTCCCTTTGAGAATTTTCTCTAATGGCTAGGGAGGAACTAGACTCAATATCTGATAGAAAACATTGGGATAAGCCTTAAAAATAACACCACTCATAATAAGGTACTAGGTTCATAAAGAGGTGAAACAATGTACATATTGAACCAACGAAATACACTTGCTTGTATTGAAAAAAAGGCTAAATGTAATAATATGATATTTACTTAGAAAATGATATTTGTATACTCTTAAAGATATCCATTCCTTTCAATAGAATGCATGTTCAACTTTAGATTGTGCAATAGATTTGGATAAGTCGAGAATAAAAACTATAGGGGGTTTTTGAGTTAAATCACTGAGGAGCTTGTTAAAAATCGGGCCTATCAAATTATAAAGCTTTAAATGCTAAATGATCTTTAAAAGATCATCTTTTGAATCTTTCATGATTGAAATAGATGATTCAAGCATGTTCCTAGAAAGGTATGAGATATGAGTAGTATCTTTGAATCCTACAAAGACCTTGGAACTATCCAGAAGAGGATCTTCTTGATAGATAGAGGAATTGTGAATTGTTCCTCTTTGCAAAGAATTGCTGATCTTTCTATCTCTCTATCTCTCTGTCTACCTCTCTACCTCTCTACCTCTCTACCTCTCTACCTCTCTACCTCTCTCTGTCTACCTCTCTACCTCTCTCTATCTCTCTGTCTACCTCTCTCTCTATCTCTCTGTCTATCTCTCTGTCTATCTCTCTATCTATCTCTCTGTCTATCTCTCTCTCTATCTCTCTGTCTATCTCTCTCTCTATCTATCTGTTTGTCTATCTATCTATCTATCTCTCTATCTCCCTACTATCTATCTATCTATCTATCTATCTATCTATCTATCTATCTATCTATCTATCTATCTA
>MU264161.1:0-27500 GCA_020310875.1 Ceratopteris richardii
TTCAGAGGTTGCGAGACCAAGGGTCAGAATAAGAAGAGGACAAGAGCTTGGAGAGAAAGTCGTGAACGTATGAAAAGGCAATGGGCAAAGAAGAGCAAACTCGAGGAAAGTATGCGAGAGACCAAAGGCAAAATCATAGAAATCACATCTCAAACACACTCTCACACATCACCCCCACTACCATCCCCATCACCTTCCATTCCTGAACCTTCTAATCCACCACACATAACCCACCCACCACCCAGAGTAGGATCATTCTTAGCAGATCCCACTCCTGAGGACATAGTCTTGATGCTTAGGGCATATCAGGCCAGAATCCAAGAAGGGCCAAATGTAACAGATCATGAAAAGTGTTACCCTAGAGCGGACCTAGAGCTCGAACGAACAAAACTTTGCGCCAAGATGGTGGAATTAGCTCAAGCCATGTTTGAGGCCAATCGTCTCTTCAATTGCTCTAGCTCCGCTAGAACACTGTTGCATTTGATGGTCTATTAGATAGATTGGAGAGGTTAATTGCGAAGTCTAGAAAAGGAGTCATCTCCTAGTCTAAGGCGAGTGCAAGTGATAGAATAAGCATTCCTTCCCAGGAAGCTTATGTGCCTAACTCCACTGAACCAGATACCTCTTCTTCTATGAATCAGTATTCACTACAATTCTTGTGAGAGATTCAAGAAGAGAAATGGGCTAAAGAAAGTGAAGATCCTCCTCCAATTGAACTTGTGGATGATGCGCACGATCAATTCCCACAAGACAATCCCTTCCATTTATGGAGATCAGGAGAGTGCCCAATCTCATGAGAGATTAGACTTCGAGTCTAACTCCTTATAGGAACTACCCCATTTCACAGGCCCATGGGAAGCTAAGTCTACTTGTATGAGAGCACCCACGATCATGATAAGAAATGAAGACTCAATCATACCTAGAAACACAGAGGTAGTGAAGAATACTAAAGTGCAGTGCAATCTCACTTTAGCAGAGCTACTCAAGGTTAAGCTTGAATTGTGGAAACATGTAGCCAAACAAGTCCCAGAAATAGCAAAGCCTCGTTCCAAGGTAGGATCTCATAGAACAGTGCGGGGGGTGGGAAGTGAGAGACTGGAGGCGGGAAGGTCATGAAAGGGAGCGTGGTGGCAGGAAATCCAAAGAATATGGATCTAGTGTCAGGATGGCCTATGGCCAAGGGCGTGGGGGCTGGTTGTCCTATGGAAGGCTTTAGGATGGATTCTATTATGACAATGGTGGTATTATACAGATGGTTTTCAAAAGAGGAAAACAAGATGGAACTGGAGATGGGACTACAGAAGATGAAGGCTTGCTCTGTGGGATGAGTAGTTGAGGTGATCTCCATGGCTTCTCTTCGAGGTGGGGATGGTGGAGGAGTTGGAGGTAGTGGCTCAGTGGACTCTTCATGGGTGATTGCATGTTCTTAACTAGGAGTTCTTGCTACTTGGGAGGTTGTCTCGATTGGTTCAGATGTAATAAGAGGTTCTTCTATCGTAGTAATGGGAATCTGGATGTTTTTATCGGACCGTGCTCATGTTGGAATCTTTGCAGATCACATTGAACAGGAGGCCTTTGTATCACTGATCGGACTGCTTCCACTACCCCATATGTTTCTGCCATCAATAGTAGGCCTTCGTTGTATTCAGAGGCAACTCCAGCTTCTTCCAATAGCTGAACCATGAGCATCCTACTGCTCTGTTCGGTGAGCAATTGTTGCAACCGCAATCGTTCCATGATTTGATATAGCCTTCGGAAGTTCTGCTGTATATGCTGGGGTTCCGGTGGTTTCGTCTACTTTTGCTTCTTCTCCTTCCTCTTCTTCTCCCTCTGAGCATTCTAGTTGTTGAGATAAAGTACCTTGTTGATCATCACCCCAATGTACATGGCAGCTGTCTGTGGATTTCCTTCGTCTTTGGGAAGAGGTGCCCTATTCTTCTATGTCGAAAGAATTCCACATCAGAGAGTTGGGTATTCTGTAAGAATGATTCGAAATCTAAGGTGCTCATCCCTTCAACGTCTCCAGCCGTAGCAAATTCAAATTTGGAAGGTACAGGGGGAGCCGATGGGTAGCTTGTGATGTGCCTTCAGATCCAGGTTTGGATATTCTAATGGTAAAGGGAGGCATAGTGGCATCCCCTCGTGGTAAGACTTCTAGAGTCCTCAGAACTTCGCATGCCTAGACACAAGGAATTGAGCCTCTCATCAACTTGGATTGATGTGAGGCAGTTTTTTGTCTTTTAAACATTTGTAGTTGTGACCATGTTAAAGCATGTTCAATGGGTACATCATATGCTAAGCACTTGTAGATGATGCGCGTGATTGCACAATAGCCATTCACCACTAGCTTCCTAGATGACCTTTTATTTGCTTCATATAGCTGCTCCATAATCCATACACGAAGCTTAATCGGTAGTGCACCTGTCTCCACCAAGTAAAGAGCGAACCATAATTGTTTGTGGGCTTGTGTGAATCGGTCTTGACCAGGAAATGCAAATGTTGCATGCTCATACGGAGAGGGATGGACACATTTGGTGTGAGTGTCGCCATATCTTTCAGCTTCTGTAGTTTTCGGTTCTTCATGTTAGTGGGTATGAGAGCATCCTTCTCAGAGGGCACATGTGTGCCGTGCATGTTCAAAGCAGAGCTCATCAATTCCAACGTAAGTTCGAATCTTTTCAACTCATTTTTGCCCAATAAATAAGGGAGAACAAATGTTCCTCGTTTCTCCTTTCCTCATTAGCATGTAATGTTGAGACCAAATAGTAACATTGTAGGAGGTCTGGTCCATCTTTTCCTCGTCTGTATAAATTATCTCCAATGAGAGTATAATCTAAAGCTTCTTGTTCTAAGCTCTTTTGTCTAGCCAATTTCATACCTTGGGGAAAGGTTCTCATCCTCAAGAAGGCTACTAGTGGCTCGCTCCAATCTAGCACTAAAGACACCTGATAAAGAGTGGTATGTTCCACAGGCAGTCTAGTGTTGCAGATTGGGCATTTCTTGCATATCCTATGGACATCTGCTTCCATAGTTGGCCAGTGCACTCCGAGTCTCTTAGTGTCTCTAAAGTTCTTTGCCTCGAGTAGTGTTGCTCTAATGCACCCACATGTGCTAATTGCAACCATTTCGCGTACTCATCCTCTTCCACACAAAAAGATAATATTCCTTGATCCATGTACTTGTACATGCTCCCTGCCATGATATGGTACTTCTGGGCCTTTACTACCTCACTATCTTGAGTGTTTATTACTGGATGTTTAGGCCCATATGTCAATACCGGCACTAACGTCTTGGCCCACTACGGTACAACTTCCAATTGAATAAGTAAGCATCATGAAGATCATCTAATACTCCTTGTGGGCCTCTCTAGATGCAAGCCTCAAGAGATGATCTACTCTTAAGTGAGTTTTGCCTTTTCTCACCACTACCTCAATGTCATATTCCATTAGTAAAAGGAACCGTCTTACTAATCTACCTGTAATGCATGGCTTGTTTACCAAGTATAGTAGAGCTTGATGATCAGTAAAAAAATTAAACTTATTGCAAGAAAATAGTGCCTAAACTTTTTCATAGCATATACCATGCCTAACCCTTCTCGTTCGTTGGTGGTATAGTTTCGTTCAGCTACATTCAATTGTCTACTAGCATAGGCAATTGGAAGATCCATATTACCTTCACCAGTTGGTTGTGCAAGTACACACCCAATAGCATAATTGGATGCATCCACATGGACATTGTGAAGAGATGGATAGGTATGTGCTTGAAGATGAAGAGGTGTTGCAAAATCCTTGATCTACACCAGCCAAATGAACTCTAACAGTATGTGGTGGGCCCTTTTAGCTTGCCAATGGATGTATTAGACACCCTATTTACCTTGGAAGATCACTCTCAAAAAGATAGATCAAAACAAATAAGTTGGAGTTAGCTCAGCAGTGAAGAACTTGCTATTTTGGTTCATACACTTGTCCAGTGTTTTGCATAATTCTCTGAGCAAAGTTGCAATTAGCTTAATTACTTTTGGGGAATTCTAGTTAAATTAAAGAGCTGACTTTCAAAAGTAATCTCATAAAAAATAATGAACCACACACTGAGAATGATGTTTAACAAGTGATGAAATCATCCCGATTTTCACGGGCTGCTACAATAATGAGACAAGTGACCAGAAAAATGAACATAACTCCAGATTTAAGAATCCAATGATTATGAAACTTTGTATGCTTATAATAGATAGTATGTTGAATCTAAAAAGCTTTAAATCATTGAATTTGGGTCAGTAGACACAAAGAAACGGCTCTGACAAGATGAGTAAAAAAGTCGGGTACCTGACAGAGAAGTGAAAATGAATAGACAGGGTTGACTTCAACTGAACATAACTGAATATTGAAACACCCAAATGAAATTCAAATTGATGAGCATATAGTAGATAGATAGAGCTAACTTTACCAAGTTAAATCACTGAAAATGATGCACGAAGCTCAGAGAAACCATCTCTGCAATCTGACTAAGAAAACTGAGAGATATGGCAGTGAATAGTACACTTCACAACAACATGGAAATATGAACTCAAATGATCATGAAAATGAAAGTATATTGATTGTAAAATACAATGGACTTACTGATACATATGTGTGCCTTAGAATCACACCTTGATATGGCATAAAGCTCAGCTCTTCGAGGTCTTCTCTCAGGCCTCTCTAACCATGACTAAAATTTCCATCTATTTATAGTTGAGCTTGGGAGGCTAACTTCTCTCAATCACTCTCCAATCAATTAGTGATTGGTTTGATTCTCTATCTACCACAAATCACGAATTCCTAGCTCCTCTTTCCCTTTTTGATCAAGTGGACTCAACCACTTTAGATTCTTTCACTTTTACATTAAGTAAAGTCTTGAAAAGTTACAAGAGGTAGTTCACAAGTGAACTTTACATTGTCTTCATTTTAAGGCTTCTTCTTTGAATTTGTGGGACTCAAGCCAATACTTAGGCTTGTCATAGACTTGCTCCAACTGATCCCCCTCAAGCCAAGTATGCTTGAGGTCCTCAATCTTCCAAGATTACCTGCAAACCTATGATAGCCTTGAATTTCCAAAGCTTTGTACCATCCAATGCTTTGCTTAGAATATCTGCACATTTTTTATGAGTGGACATATATGATATTTGAATCTCTTTGCTTAGAACCTTCTCTCGTACATAGTGATAATGAACTTCAATATGTTTAGTCCTTGCATGAAAAATAGGATTAGCAGCCAAATGAATAGAACTCATATTGTCACCAAAAATAGTTGGAGTTCCAAACTCCAATCCAAGATCTGTGAATAATGTCTTCATCCACATAGCTTCCTGAGTAGCTATGGGAAGACCTCTGTACTCAGCCTCTGTGGAAGAAAGAGCAACTGTAGGTTGCTTCTTGGATGACCATGAAATAAGCTTTGAACCTGCAAAAGTAAGATATCCTAAAGTGCTCCTTCTATCTTCCTTGGAACCAGCTTAATCTACATCAAAAATAGCTTGAAACCTAAATCAGATACACAAGGATAATAAAGTCCTTCATTTATGGTTCCTTTGAGATATTTGAGAATCCTTTGGCAGCATCCATGTGTGGTTTCCTTGGTGTGTGCATAAATTGAATTAACACACTCACACTGTAACATATATCTACTCTTGTCAATGTGGCATAGTTGAGACTACCCACTAGACTTTGATATGATGTAATGTCCTCTATGAGTTCACCTTCATGTGAGCTCAATTTGTGATTGACCTCCATTGCAGTACCTACAATCTTACAATCTTGCATCTTGAATTTTTCCAACATGCCCTTAATGTACTTTCTTTGAGTGAGAAACAAACCATGATCTTTGTAGACAACTTCCAAACCTAGGAAGTAGGTAAGTGAACCCAAAACACTTATCTTGAACTCTTCTCTCATCTGATCTTTGATCTTCTTCATACCATCTGCAGCATTTCCTATGAATATAATATCATCTACATATACACATAGGTAGATGATCTCAGAATTACTCTTTTTGATAAAGAGTGAAGGATCTGCCTTGCTTGGTTGAAAGCCTTTGTCTTGCAAGAATGAAACAAGCCTCAGATAAACTTGATTCTCAAAACCAGGTGGTTGTGCCATATATACCTCTTCTGTTATCCAACCATTCAAGAATGCATTCTTTACATCTAGTTGAAGTATCTTCCAATTCTTGGAAGAGGAAATACTAAGCAAAACCCTAATAGTAGGCATCTTTGCCACAGGAGAGAAGGTCTCCTCATATTCAATTCCCTGAGTTTGTGCAAAGCCTTTTGCTACAAGCCTTGCCTTATACCTGTTAATGGAACCATCAAAATTCTTATTGACCCATCTTGAGCCTATTACATTCATGGATAAAGTCTTGGGCACCAAATCCCAAGTGTTTTTTTTCCTCAAGTGCTTCAATCTCTTCCTTCATTGCATGCCTCCATTCTAATTTTGCTTTGGCCTCTTCAAAGGATGATGGCTCCTCTTGATTTATGTCATGTGCTATGTAAATAGAATGTTTAGTTACCAATGAGGTGTCAAACCCATACCTTTCTGGTTTTTTCCCTTTCCCTTATAGATCTTCTTAAGCCATGTTGTGATGATTCTGCCTCATGTCCAAGTTCCTGCAATTTTGCTTTACCTTTAGACTTCCATGCTTTGATCTTTTCCATCTGAGATTCTTCATCATCCTCTGAGGTGTCTTGTTCTTCAATCTTTGGTTGTTCTCTACCAAGCTTTGGAAAATCTTCTTCAAGATCATATGGTAAATTGACCTTCCTGCATGAACCTTCATACCATCAATTGTTCTCATCAAAAACTACATCTCTGCTTACCAAGAATCCTTTGTTGGTAGGATTGTATAACCTTTAGCCCTTTTGATTGTTGTCATATCCAATGAATATGCACCTTTCTGCCTTTGGATCCATCTTGCCTCTAACCTGTGAAGGAACATGAGCATAAGCAATGCAACCAAAAATTTTACAATGATCTAAGCTTGGTCTTCTTCCATTCCAAGCCTCATATGGAGTCATCCCATCAAGGGATTTTGAAGGCAACCTGTTAACCAAGTAAGTAGCTGTAGATATATCCTCAACCCATAGATAATTAGGCAAATGCTTTTCATTTAACATGGACCTTGCAGCTTCAACAATTGTCCTATTCCTCCTTTCTGCCACTCCATTTTGCTCAGGAGTGTACCTTGTAGTTACCTCTCTTTTGATTCCTCTTTCTTGAAGAAAAGAATCAAACTCATGGGAGAAGTATTCTCCCCCTCCATCTGACCTTAGCCTTTTTAGTGATTTACCTGTTTGATTCTCCACAAGAGCCAAATATCTTTTGAAACATGAAAAAACTTCATCTTTGTGTTTCATAAAGAATAGGATAGTTCATCTGCTGCAATCATCAATAAAGGAGACATAATACCCTTATCCAGATATTGAAGCTTCCTTGTTAGGTCCCCATACATCTGTATGAACCAACTCCAAGAGATCTCCATGCATATAACCTTTCTTCATGAATGGTAACCTGTGAGACTTTCCAAATTGACATGCACTACACTTATAAATCATATGTTGTTTTGACAAGTTAGGGAGTCCAAGTACACTTTGGTCCCTGCAAATTTGCTTTAATGACCTTTCACCAATATGTGCTAACCTTTTGTGCCATAATTCCAATTCTGTGAGTATCTGACTACCATATTTAAAGAGAGAAATGTTTCTAGTGTCTTGTAATTCAAATGTGAACAATCTACCTGTCTTTTCACCTTTTGCAATTCTTCTGAATCCTTGACTTGGATCTTCAACAAATGCTCCTGCTTTTGTGAACCTGACTTGCAACCCTTTCTCTACTATCTGCCCAACGCTTATCAAATTCTTTGTAATGGTAGGGACATAGAGTACCTTACTGTGTAGGTTGATGTTTCCATTAGGTGCTTTGACATTGCCTATTTTCTCCATAGGATGTCTTGTGTCATCTCTTGTTTGTACCTCATGCTTATTCCTTGGATCTTCCAAATCTGATAGGAGAGCTACATTTCCTGCCACATGATTGGAGGAACCTGAATCTATGTAGAAAACATGCTCATCAGATTTACCTTGTGGCATAGCCATGTTCATGATCAATAATGAATCCTCTTTGTTTGATTCTTTTGTGTAGTTATTGAAGTCTCCTTCCTTTGTAGCCTCCTTGATAGTTTGAATGATTGTAGTTGTTGTAGTTGCCATGATAATTGTTGAACCTTCCTCTTGAGTAGCCATAACTTCCTCTATTGTATCCTCTGCCTCTTTGATTCCTGGAATTCCTAAAGCAATTTTCAGTTGTATGATTAGTTAATCCACAAATAGAACATGAGTTGGAGTCTTGGGATCTCCCCCTGCCTTGTCTACCTCCTCTTCCTCTACCTTTGCCATGTCTTCCTCTACCTGCATAGTTAACTTGATATGTACCTACTTCATCATCCACTTTCTTTGCCTTTCCTTTGTTATCTTTGGACTTTCTTTTATCAGTGTATAAAGCTGAAGATTGATTACCTTTAGAGATTTCTCCATTTTTTATAAGCTTTGCCTCTTGAGTGAGTAATTGTCCAATGAGTGTATTGAAATCAGGTACATGCATGTCCATGTACAAATCCATAGCTTTGGTGAATGCTTCCCACTTGTCATCTGCTTTCAATCCATTGATGACCTGCCTTACAATTTGCTCTTTGTCTATTACCTCTCCAATGCTTCCCAACTGATCTGCTATGTCCTTGAGTTTTGTGACAAAATCAGTCACATTTTGTTTGGGAGCCTTCTTGAGAGTTGTGAAATCCAGCCATAGTTGATGCTTCCTAGCTTTAGTACTTGAAGAGAAGAAAGTTTCAAGTGCATCCCACACTTCTTGAGATGTTTTACAACTTCTAATGTGAGGCAACAAAAAATCTGAGATAGAGTTGAGGAGATAAGACCTTGCAAGTGCATCCTTGGAGCACCATGTGCTCAATCTTTCTTGCTCTTCTTGTGTTGGTTGACTTTTGTTCCTGAAACTTGGCATAACTTCATCTCCAGCCACATAACCCATTAGGGAAAAAAATGGACCTTGCATGGGCCTTGTAAGGATCCCTAATTTTTAGGGGTTAAAGAGCTTAATCCATGAGTTTATGGAACGAATTGAAACCACTAGTGGTTTTGGAGAATAAAATAATACTTCATAAAGATTTGCATTTAATATCTCATGCGTGAGGATTCATGACCGTTAGATTCGTTAGATCAATGGCTTGATTTAAATGTCGTGGAAAGTTAGAAAGAGATGGTCCTAGAGTGAGCCTAAAGCCTCACATCTCTGCAAGATTTTCAACCCTTAGATCTTTGAGGATCCAACGGTTCCCCGCGAATGGGGTGGAGCTAACCTTTTTTATCGAACTCTGCAACATTGTGCACCCTTGGATCTTGGGGGATCAGCGTTTCTCTGCAAATGGGGCTGATGTCCATGGCGCGTGCGATGACATCTGTATGATGAAGAGGTTCATCCAATGGTCTACAAATAAAGGTGCAGGTCGACTCTACTAGATTTTATCCCCAACCGTTGGATAAAGAGCACATCCAATGCTCCATATGGAAAGGCACCTAAATTTCAAGATCTTCATTCTATGTCGTTCGATGGAGCCTCAAATCCGATGGTCTAAAAGTGATGGCACAATTTCAAATCACGAGTAAATCGTAGCCTTCCATTATCCTCTGAATCCAAGGGCTCTTTTTGTAAGTTGCTTTGACTTTTGCCATTTAACCTCAACCTTTGATCACTTAGCCAATCCAAGGGCTCTAGTTGATTTCAAATAGTTCCAAAACAATTCACATAACGAAAACCACAAATCCTAAGTGGTTTTCTCCTCTTTGACCACAAAAAACAAGGGAAGCCTATGCCTAGCCTATGTGATTAAGGGACTAGACTATGTCCACCACCCTCCTAATCACTCATTAATCTAAAAGGCCCATGCAGGGTTCATTTTTCCCCCTAATGCATATAAACTTCTACCTTGGAGATAAGCTTCCATTGCTAATGACCAAGCTGAGTAGTTACCTCTGTCCAATTTGTCAATTGATGAAGGAAATGCCATCCTTGCTCTGATACCACTGTGAAGAGATGGATAGGTATGTGCTTGAAGATGAAGAGGTGTTGCAAAATACTTGATCTACACCAGCCAAATGAACTCCAAGAGTATGTGGTGGGCCCTTTTAGCTTGCCAATGGATGTATTAGACACCCTATTTACCTTGGAAGATCACTCTCAAAAAGATAGATCAAAACAGATAAGTTGGAGTTAGCTCAGAGGTGAAGAACTTGCTATTTTGGTTCATACACATGTCCAGTGTTTTGCATAATTCTCTGAGCACAACAGCAATTAGCTTAATTCCTTTTGGGGAAGTCTAGTTAACTTAAATAGCTAACTTGCAAGAGTAATCTCATAAAAAATAATGAGCCACACACTGAGAATGATGTTTAACAAGTGATGATATCATCCCGATTTTCACGGGCTGCTACAATAATGAGAACAGTGACCAGAAAAATTAACATAACGCAAGATTTAAGAACACAATGATTATGAACATTTGTATGCTTATAATAGATAGTATGCTGAATCTAAAAAGCTTTAAATAATTGAATTTGGGTAAGTAGAAACGGAGAAACGGCTCTGACAATATGAGTAAAAAAGTCAGGTACCTGACAGAGAAGTGAAAATGAACAGATAGGGTTGACTTCAACTAACCATAACTGAAGATTGAAACACCCAAATGAAATGAAAATTAGAGAGCATATAGTAGACTTATAGAGCTAACTTTAACAAGTTAAATCACTGAAAATGATGCACCAAACTCAGAGAAACCATCTCTGCAATCTGACTCAGAAAACTGAGAGATATGGCAGTGAGTAGTACACTTCACAAGAACATGGAAATATGAACTCAAATGATCATGAAAATGAAAGTATACTGATTGTAAAATAAAATGGACGTACTAATACATATGTGTGCCTAGAATGACACCTTGATATGGCATAAAGCTCAGCTCTTCGAGGTCTCTCTAACCACGACTAAAGCTACCATCTATTTATAGTTGAGCTCGGGAGGCTAACTTCCCTCAATCACTCTCCAATCAATTAGTGATTGATTTGATTCTCTATCTACCACAAATCACTAATTCGTGGCTCCTCTTTCCCTTTTTGATCAAGTGGACTCAACCACTTAAGATTCTTTCACTTTTACATTAAGTAAAGTCTTCAAAAGTTACAAGAGGTAGTTCACAAGTGAACTTTACATTGTCTTCATTTTAAGGCTTCTTCTTTGAATTTGTGGGACTCAAGCCAATACGTAGGCTTGTCATAGACTTGCTCCAACAGACATGGAATGGCTTGTTCCAATCCGGTGTAGTCAAGATTGGTACTGAACACAATTGCCGTTTCACTCATTGAAAGATTTCTCACATTCATCCGTCCACTCAAAAGTGGTCAAAAGTCCATACAGAGGCTTTGCAATGATGGCATACATGTGTATAAAATGTCGGTAATAGCCACAATGCCCCATGGAAGGTTGCACTTCCTTGACATTCTTTGGCCTAGGTAGTTCTGCGATAGCTCTCACTTTCTCTTCGTCAGTGGATATGCCGTTCTTTGACACTATGTGTCCTAGAATCTTGCCTTGCCTGACCATGAAAACATACTTTTCTGGGTTCAAGCAAACTTGATATTCTCTACATTTGTCAAAGATTTACCTGAGTTCAAGTATATGGGTCTATCTAATGTTGGAATGAGCACAAAGATCATCAAAATAAAATTCCATATTCTTCCTCAAGAATTCTTTAAATACATGGCACATCAACCTTTGGAAGGTTGCAGGAGCATTGGTAAGCCCAAATGGCATTACCCGAAAAGCAAATATGCCCCACTCCGTGGCAAAAGCCATCTTATGCTGATCTTTTGGTGCAATGGCTACTTGATTGTAACTAGAGAACCCATCCAGGAAGATGTACACTTCCTTGCCTGCTACCCTTTCTAATAGATGCTCAGTGATAGGAAGCCGATAACTATCTCTGATAGTGGTTGCATTAACCTTCTTCAAGTTAATGCATACACGTAATTTGTCGTTCTTTCTGGGCACCACTACAATGGGGGATACCCATTCAATGTGCTCGATTTCGTAGATAAATCCAACTTCAACCAAGCGATCCATCTCTTCTTTGGTATTGGCAGCATAGTTGTCATTGTATGTGTATGGCTTTTGTTTAGAGGGTCTGGCCTCTGAGCTCATGGGGATCGTATGTGAGCATATGTCAGGGTCTACACCTTTCAGGTCCTTGTAATTCCATGCAAACACATCTCTATATTCTCATAGTAAGGCTATCAATTCCTGCTCCTCATCCTCACTTAGGTCGTGTCCTATGTATGTGCATCGCTCTTCACCTTCCTCCATGGTCACTATGATTTTCTTTGTAGTCTCTTTGTTATCATAGGCCTCTCCTATGACTGCTTCACGTTTAGGCATCCTTATCATGACTCTCCTATCTTCAACTTCATACTTTTTGAAATTTTCAGGGACCTCAAACAAAGATTCTTCTTCCTCTGGTGTGACTTCTCTCTTCTTCCTCTTCTTGCCTTCGTTCTTAGAGGTCACTTCTGTGGTTAATCTCACCTCATTCATCATTTCTCCGTGTCTCTGAGGGTGAGCTTCTACTTCATAGAAATATTCCTCATATGATGCAAAAGGAGGGTCCATTATAATTGACTCTAGATCGGAGTCACTTGCATCCTCGAATGCATCAATGCTAGGTTCACATTCTTCAATAATCGGATCACTCATGATTGGCTCTATTGTGAAGACTGAGATGTCATAGCCATCCTCATCACAGTGGGGTATCCATTGCTCTTCATTGATGGCTACATCCGTAGTTGCTAAGATTTCTGCCCAACCATGAGGCTCAAGCTCTTCATCGAGAAATACTACAGGTGCATAGGTTGGGTCTTGTATTGTTCTATGTGTTTCCTTCGCACCTACCTCTCTAGCCTTTTACCTTTTCTCTTCCTCTTCGGCCACTTTACACATCCATAAGTGAGTGTCTTCATGCGTCCATGAGGATCATGATCCTATGGAATGCACTGACTCTGTATCATCTATGGCTCTATGGATGGGATTCCATTGAATGGGGGGCACATCTCTATGAGATAAATATTCGAGATTCACTTTGTTCGTGAAACCCAAGTGTTGCAAATACAAAGAATTTTCCCCCCAATCCTGTACTACTTGCAATTGCCTCAAGAAGGGTCTTCCCATAATCATCTCGTAGGCCTGATTCTTGCTAAAGTCACATATAGCAAAAGTATGCTCAAACTCTACACCACAAGTGGTGAGAGTTATTCCTTCTAGTAGCCCTAAGGGTCTTTCAATGTGACCATCAACCATTTGTAACTTCATTCTTGTGGGCCCGAGTGTTGGCTTGCCCGATCGGTTCCAAAGGGAAGGGGTAGAAATTGCAACTCCTGCACCTGAGTCCAAAATTGCCTTGGTTGTGTACACCTGATGAGTGATAGGGAGATAGGTGTTTCCTTCTTCTCCTTCGCTCATGTCTCCTATCTTGTCCAAAGGTATTTCCCCAACATCCACACCACACTTATTCACCACGATCACACACCACCACCTACCATTCCGATATACATGGTAGACACTACACTCACATCCACCCCTAATGGTATGGACATTTCACCACCGACGGTACCTCCACCTCCCCCCACACTCCCACCTTATCCCATTCCCCCTCCACCAATTTCACCTGCACACACATCTCCTGTAGGCATAGCATTCACACTTCCCACTCCCCAATTCCCTTCCCTTGCATTTTCCGTTGCACAAAATACATCCTCATCTATAGGTAATGCATTTGACACCATGCTCGCATGTGTATCACAATTAAGGATAGAATACAACCAGCCCCAGCAACATAACGAACGACTGCAAGAGCACTCTGAAGTGCTGCAACATCATCTTGCTACACTAGAAGAGGAGAATGCTCACCTCCATACACAATTTCAAACTTTACAAGAGGCTCATAGCATATTGGAAGTAAAGTTACAGAACGTAGATCAAGAAGCGATACAAGTGGTGGAAGGCCATCTACAAATACAGCTAGAACGCAACTCAAAACTTCAGTGAAATATGGCCCTACCCAAGCGACACCTTGCAGCTGCTCATGAGGAAAATCGACGTCTCCAACTGCAGAATCAGGAAAACTTAGAGGCTACCATCGAAAGCACACCCGGGGAAATGATCAGTCCCTCAAAATTCCAAGCAGTGACCCCGAAAAACATAAAGATAATCCTTGAAGATTATGCTATACTACTTGAGGCACATGACCAGTTATCAGAGGAACTGGATCAACTGAAGCAAAAATGACAGAAAGACATGACAGCTGCCCCTCAAACCACTGCCTCCACTGCTTCACTTCTCACTGACTTAGAGGCCCTACACATATACTCCCTTCTCCACAAGTTGTGGAAGACACCCAAGGATAGATTTATATATTTCAAATCATATGAAGAACCTAGTTACTCGAGATAAGACTCAGTACCTCATGGATATTTATCACAAACTCAAGCAAGAGATTCATCAAGCTCAAGAACAATACAAGCATTTTGGAGATCAACACAACGTCCAAAATCCCTCTTATCATGTTGGACAAAGTATGGTTACGTAGACACAATTTGAAGACTCCAAGGCCTTGTGCAAAGCTAGACCATCAAACATATGGATCTTTTACCATTTTAGTCGAGATTAATCCAATTACCTTCAATCTCCAGTTACTAAGTACCATGAGAATACATCTAGTTTTCCATGTATCCATTTTGGAACCATATCACATTTCACCGTTGAGAGAGGAGAGACCCAATCATTCACCACCTATTGAGATTGAAGATCTGAAGAATTCAAAGTCGAGCACGTCCTAGATTTGAGATGCCTATCAATCCCAAGATGTGGGACTCCTCATTTCAATTGTATATTCTTGTACCATTTTCCCTATGGGATAATCTTGTAATCAAAATTATATTTGAAATCTATTGTAATTAGAGGGCATAATCTAGTGCTCCTCGGACACTTTGATATCTAACTCTTACATTAAATTCTAGTCATCCTATCATCCTACTCCATCACATGTTCCTACGTGGATGGAATCCCATTTCTTGGTCAACTAAGAAGTTGATCATGATCGTCTCATCCATTACGGTTTGGTGTTGAGCTAGTTCTTTTGCAACATGTGAGGTCATATAACGTCTATGTTTGTCATATGACATTAGTATTTCATGAGTTGTCCTAGCATCCAAATTAATAGTCATTTTTACTTGATTATAGGTGGGAATCAAGTATTCCATGCTCAACAAAAGCATGTCAAGGTGCAACACAACTTTATTTGAGAGGAGATCTCATCCAATGACATATTAAGGAAATGTGCCTCTCAAGAGAATTCAAGAAACGTGTTCGTGAAGGCCCTCGGTCCGATTCAACTCAAACATCCCACAAATAGCTCCTATAGTTATACTCCTTGATTCAATCTTCTGAGAGGTGTGAATTTCAAATGGCATCGCCAACACACTTATACTCATTGATTCAAGAGATGTGAATTTCAAAAGGCATCGCCAACACACTAAGTGAGGTCTCGTCCCTCTTACAAAGAATTGACTATGAGAGAATGGGTTGGAAAAATTTTAAGTTTATAAAAATTAGGGTTCCTTTAAAACATCGGGAAATGAAAGGTTCATGTTTACTCTTGGGGTTGATAAAGATCAAGGCATTCCATACAAGAAACATACCTTTCACATCAAAAGGTGTACTTGAATTGCATCTAGTCATACTTAGTACACACATTAATCTCGCTTTCATGAAAGATAAGTATGGATGACCTCTTTCTATAGAAGCTTTTTATTAAACAAAAAAAAAGAATGTTATGCTAAGGACTCAGGATATTTTCTTAACAAACTTACACGTAGTGGCTTGCTAATCTCTCAAAGAAATAAAGGAAAAATAAACAATACTTGTGTAAATTATCTCGAGCTCATTCAAGAACTCCTTATGTTAAGAATAAACCTCTATTAAACAATGTTTTTCAAACAGCTAGATGCATGTATACATAACAAAATTTGAACAATAAAGTGTGATTTTCTTTTATTAAGAGCGGCTTTCGACATCACTTTACCTGGATATGGAAGAATGTTGCTTTATAAAAGAAATAGAAAGAAAGTACTTACTCATTTGCCAATTCGACCAATGCCAAAAATCTATTCAATACTTCTTTAAAAATTATAAAGTCTAACACTTTGTAAAGAAATTGCATGTTCATGAGATACTCAAAGGATATAAGCATCATATTGAAGCAATTTGTATCCCATTTATAGCAGAGAATTTACATCACGATGGAGATTGATATGAGTGCAGAATCCAACACTAGTTGTCATTTACTAAAAAACATGTTTCTATCTCTAAATCGTTGTAGCTTATCTAAGATACAAAGTTCAATCATTTGTATCAAATAATTGCACAATCAAGTGAGACAAGATGGCTTGGCTGCAATGAATCAAGCGCATGATGGGAGAGAGATCTTCATGAGTATCTCTGGCTGCAAATTCAAACACGAAATACATTTGCTACGGTTTTAACATTCAAATTTCCTGGAATAGTTCTCATTTCCTAGACACACTATTTAAATACATTTCCTATGGTTTTAACTCCAGATTGCGGGAAAATTTCTCGTTTCCTAGACTCACTATTCTTTTCCCAAGCGATTTTGATCTTTGGCCTATCCTCTTTGAAAGGGCGCTATGAGACCGACAATGCTACGACAACTGTCCTCAACAGAAGCCTAGAAGCCCACAAATTTTGCAACTCAGAGGCTCATAGTATCCATGAGACCGACGCTACCTAAGCTTTCCAAATTATAGAATAAGGTTAGCTGATCTAAAAAAACTTTGCTGAAAGCACTTTATTAACCAGTAAAAGAATTTTGTTTGTGAGGAACTTTTTCTTTTTTCTTCTGCTTGTTGTTTCCCGACACATTTACATTGTAAAGAAAACGCAAGATATTTATTATCGACCTATTTCGAGAACCTATTTTGTTCAATCGTCAACCCAACATTCATCGGCTCCAATTTGATGCGATAACATGTTTGAGATTCATCAGCGATGAAACATTAAATATTCACGTTCAAATCGTCAAAAGAAATTATTGATATCAACATGTCTTCTTATGTATCGCGATAAAGGCTGTATCAGACGTAACAGTACAAACATGTCATCGAAGTTATTTCCATACACTGATAAGGCTAGCGAACTCAATTGACTACCCTTTCTCAAACCAAAGAGATCAGACAAGTTTGGGTACAACGAACTTTCGATTCTCAACATGTGCATCACATCATGCGTGTGTATTACATCCTGCCTGTGTTTTCTCTGTTCATCACAGTTCTGTTGTTGCAATACTTTCTTTTAACCACCCCTTTACTTTATCAATGGTTACAGTCCAGATAAGGTCTGTGTCAGACATGACAGTCACATCATCACTTTGAAGTTGGTTGCATACACTGATGAGGCCACCGAATTCCATAGACTGTCCTTCTGCAGATCAAAGAGAAAAGATACGTTTGGTACAATGAACTCTCAATAAGTACGATTCAGATTCGCATTTAGGTCATGCTTGTTCATCCGCTATTACTTAGATGTAAAGAGCTTCATCATGTATAATTTATTGGTATTTACTCTCGATCGGGATAAAGATTATTAGCTTTACGTTATTTTCGAAAAAATGAAATGGTCCTTTTTTCCCATATGGAAATTATTAGATATAGAGATTTTATCTATTACACAAGTTGCTCTATCATTTCTAATAATGAGTATATTGCTATGTTCATTACCCATTCAGAACTTGATTGGCAGTGAATAAACAGATCTATATGTACTTACCAAGGTTCCATCTCAGGCCAGTCGTAGTCGTACTTTTTGCCTGATTCCCAAGTGGTATGAGTCCGCAATAAGGCCCCTCATTTACACGATTGATGTGAATCCGGTGGATGAACTCTTTTGAAAGAAGAAAAACCATGCTTTCGTCGTTAATCAAAATAATCCGAGAATTTGGAAAAGAATACAGGATATTCAGGTT
This sequence comes from Ceratopteris richardii, assembly GCA_020310875.1. NCBI lineage: Eukaryota > Viridiplantae > Streptophyta > Polypodiopsida > Polypodiales > Pteridaceae > Ceratopteris > Ceratopteris richardii. Next base: position 18,184 of record MU264161.1, read on the forward strand.
GCCGAATTCATGGTCTAATCTTCCTCCTAAAGCACCGACGACAAGAATTCTCATCTGCTGAAAATTAGAAATATTGAATCGTACATGATGATGAGTGAACTGGTATCCGGTGGCATTGAATACTAATAAAAATTACTGCTAGACCACAGACATGCATTAGCTTCTGAAATAAACATGAACACCACCACTTCCAAAAGTCACTTTCTATGCTAAACAAATGAAAGCATAGTGTGTCTGTTTTAAGCGCTGAAGGTTTTCATGTTACTACGATATATGCATTTCATAACAAGTGTGTTTGCAGAATTGTCAAACCATGTTACTCCGAAATATGCCTTCTATAACAAGTGTGTTTGCATACGAGCCAAATCATCCCTTTTCTTCACAATGCAGACGCTACATATTGGCCAAATTAGATCAAAATTATCTATACCGCCTCTCTCCCACTCGTCTGTTTCACAGATTGGCAAGATGACCTTTTCTATTAATCTGACAAATGAATAAACAATCAAATTACATTATACTAGCAGATATAACATACAGTGTGTTGAACTTGGGCAAGTAAAGTATGATATATACCTACAAAATCAGATCTATGGAAATAGAGGCCAACCAGGACAGAATAACCTTAGCCCCAGTGTTTCCTTCCCCTTAAAACCATCTCTGTCAAAAAGAAAAACAAAACTTTGATCCTCCAGCTCTCTTTTTCTTAGACCAAATAGTTGTGGAGATGAGTCCTTTCCAACCGCCTCATCCATGTACATATAGGTTTCCTCTCTTCCTGTCGCACCTTGCCGCATGGTCTTCTTTCCTGATAATAGACAATAGTCCGCCCACCAATGCTTAGCTATTGGCCGTTTATATCATGTTTCCTTCCCTTTAAAACCAGTTCTGTCTGCAAAAGTAAGCATGGAATGTGGAAGAGAATGAATGATTTATTATGTGGTGGCTTCCCTGAACGCCATGCCTAAGCATGCTCATCTCCCTGTAGTGTTTCTCCTCTCTTTACCCTTAGGAAAAGTCTTGGGAAGCTATATCAAAATTGGGAAGCCATTTCTGAATGGGACTTGCTCGTTCCTATGCAGCATGATTTTTTGATGTGTCTTTCCACTTAGCCAAAGATTCTTTATAAAATAACTTCATGCATAATATTTGTTCTGTCTCATGTGGATTAGATTGAACCAAAATACGCTCTATAACCTCATTATCAGATATGAGTATTTTCAGATTCTCCCAGCTTTTTTTATCGACTCGCTAACACAACTGGATGGATCTAACTGTTCTCTAGTATGGTTTCAGATCTAGATGGAACTTTAAGATAAATTTGGTCTTTCAAGTCAAAGTTGATTTCTCTCCTTTGAGGATCAAAAAAGGCTCTAGCTCTATCCTAAACATTCTTAATGTGTTCCTTTGCAAGTTTAAGCATTCCAACTCTATCATACTCTATTATACTGCAGTCGAACTTGTAGCTTGAAGTCTATCATACTGCAGTCCAAATGCATAAAGAGCTCTTGGCTGAAACTCGATGGATTATGTCCAATGGGAGAGTACTTGCCATTGTTATATACAAACTCTATTATACATAACTACTCTTCCTTATTAGTTTGCCATTCATTCACATATGCATGACATATATCCTCTAAGATTTGGTTATCCCTGTCTATTTACCCATCCATTTATGGATGGTCAATGGCGCTTATGCTAAGTTTAGTATCCAATCATTTGAAGACAACTCTCTAGAAGTGGCAAGTAGATTCCTATCTTGATCATGATGCCGGCACAATTTCTAATGATAGATTGTAAAGTCAATATAGGTTCTTTAAAAAGTCATGCGAGTTCTTAAGTCTTCACCATAAAGTGTGTTAGAATGAGCCTAACATTCTTGGTTGACCCATTCAAGAGTATCCAAAAAATTCATGCCCTCTTTGAGTTTTGGGTAGCCCTATTATAAAGTCCATGTGGGATACTCTCCCATTTCCCATTGGGAATCTTGGAAGGGTGGAGACTACCTCCTATCTTCAATCATTTTGCTTTATTGGCCTTGCATTTATTTGCATTTAAGCACATACTCTTCGATGTCCTTATAAGGTCCAGGCCAATCAAATTGCCTCTTGACAAAATCATAAGTCTTGTTAATCCCTGGGTGTCTGTGGGCCGTACAGCATGTCGTGAAATTTATATAAAACTTAACACCTCATCTCCATATTGAAGGGTGGAGAAGACCTCCTATCTTTCATCATTTGGCTTTATTAAACACGAAATATTGCAAATAAGCACGTACTCTTGGGCATCCTTGTAAAGTCAGGGCTAATAAAATTCTCTGTTAATAAGATCATAATTCTTGTTAATACTTGGGTCTATCGTCTCTTGCACTAGGTGTGTCATGACACTCATAATGCCTTATGCATCAACTCTGTATCTCTTGGGAGTCGGTACACACACTCTTCTTTGTCTAGCAAATATCCATGTTGGATGCTATAATTTTCTATTTGAGTCCCTTCACAACATGCACTAATGCATCATCCTTGGTCGAAACCCGTTCCTTTCGGTCCCCCTTCTCAATGGTTTCCAATATGCTAGAATATGTAGGCAACTGAATGAGTTAAAGTTTACATTAAACTTCCCTATACCTAAGTTCATAATCAAATTCTTGGGAAATTATTGCCTATCATACTTACATTCTCTCAAATCTCTTTCATTTAAGAACCACTTAATGCTTTCTTGATCAAACTCCATAGTTCCTTTGGCACCATATAAATAATGATGGCACTTTTCCAAGCATGCTCAATTGCATATAGCTCCTCGTAGATGTAGTGATTGAACAAACTTCCAACTCTTGCTCTTAAAAGCAATGGTTTGACCAGCTTGTGCTAAAATTGCTTCTATAGCAAAATCACTCACATCAATCTCAATCATAAATGACTGACAGGATCTCCAATCTCTAAGAGTGGAATGCAATAATTACGACTTTTAACTTTTTCATGCTTTGTTTCTGCTCATCATCCTATTAGAATATGATGCATAATGAAACTAGACTAAAAATAAGATTATTGGAATATATTTTTAATTACAAGATATTCCACATATGGAACTACAATATAACGGTACTCAACAAGCACTGCAAGTCCCACAACACGAGACTAATAGGTATGAATAACTAGACTATACAAAATGCAATATCAAGAGAGATGAACAAGATACACGACATAACGAGACAAGACCTCATATGTTGGGAATCGAACTCACAACCTCCCGGTTAGGAGTGTGATGGGCTAACCACTTGCCCCAAAAGCCATGGTTGAGGATTACTTCCTAATCCTCTCTCTTAAGGCGTGGTTCAACCATCTCCTACTAGGAGTATGTGACATTCCTTCCCGCTTAGACTGAGCATTGTCCTCAATGCTCACTTATGGACCCTTCTTGGACCCACTTTCCATGCATGAGCGCTTCCACCAACCTCAAACTCCAGCACATGTAGTAAAAGCTCCGATGAATTCCCCAATTTTGGGATTCTTTCTGCACGCCGATCGATCCACACTTGACAGAGATGTGCGCACGGAGTTCTTCCTCGATGATCCGCCCAGCCGCGTGGTGACCTTGCCTTAGTGTCTCTCCATAATGATGAATCCCCCCCACATGGCTTCATACATGGGTGCCACATGGCATTCATGTATGAGCCCATCTAATCACAACTAAGAGGTGGTTCACACCTCTCTTGGGGGTATTCCATAACATTTCCTTCCCCTTGATTCCGTTTTTGTCCTCAAAAATGGTATTGGAAGGTCTAAAATAAAGAGAGAATTGCTATTATCACCACTCCCACTATATCCCCATGTATATAAATACATGGTCCTGTCTCCGTGTTGTTTCCCCATATCCTTCCCCTTAAGAAAACTCTTGGGAAGGTAAACTAAAACTGGGAAACCGTCTCTGTAGGGTGCTAACCCGCTCCCATGTGGCACTATCTTCTGAACTATCTTTCCACTTTACTAGACACTCTTTATACAAGTGACTCCTCGTCCGTTTCTCTCGAGTGCGTAGTATGCTCTCTGGCTCATGTGGAATAGATTGAACAGAAATAGGCTCTACTACCTCACTATCTGGAATGAGGTTGTCAGATTCACCCAGCCTTTTCTTAAGCCGGCTAACATGAAAAACTGGATGGATTTGACTATTCTCTGGAAGTTGGAGCTGGTAAGCCATCTTTCCTATTCTCTTAAGTATTTGGAAAGGTCCACAATACCTAGGAGATAATTTTGGACAAGGTCCCGTCTTCATGGTTTCAGACCTGGATGGAACTCTAAGATAGACTTGCTCTCCTACCTCAAAGTTGATATCTCTTCTCTGAGGGTCAGCATAGGCTCTAGCCCTATCCTGAGCTTTCCTAATGCTGTCCTTAGCAAGTCTAAGCATATCATTCATTTCTTCCAAGAAGTCCTTTGCAGCTTGAACTTTTTCATTCTGCAAGCCAACTGCATAAGGAGCCCTTGGCTGAAACCCATACATAAGCATAAATGGACTATGCCCAGTGGAAGAGTGCTTGGCACTATTATATGCAAACTCTACTATAGGTAAGTACTCCTCCCAATTAGTTTGCCTTTCGTTCACATATGCTCGAAGCATATCCTCTAGGATTTGGTTAACCCTTTCTGTTTGCCCATCCGACTGTGGATGCTCGGCCGTACTCATGCTAAGCTTTGTATCCAACCTTTTGAAGACCGCTCTCCAAAAGTGGCTAGTAAACTTCCTAATCCTCTCTCTTAAGGCGTGGTTCAACCATCTCCTACTAGGAGTATGTGACATTCCTTCCCGCTTAGACTGAGCATTGTCCTCAATGCTCACTTATGGACCCTTCTTGGACCCACTTTCCATGCATGAGCGCTTCCACCAACCTCAAACTCCAGCACATGGACCAAATTTGGACCTATCCCACCCTCCGTGGGTGCCCAAATGCCCATACGCCTTCATCCAAGGCTAGTTTCACACTCACCACATATAAGCGCTTTTTCCAAGTGCCCACGAATGAGGCGCAAACCTCCGCCTTGCCCAATTTCTCAACTAGGCTCTGATACCAATGTTGGGAATCGAACTCACAACCTCCCGGTTAGGAGTGTGATGGGCTAACCACTTGCCCCAAAAGCCATGGTTGAGGATTACTTCCTAATCCTCTCTCTTAAGGCGTGGTTCAACCATCTCCTACTAGGAGTATGTGACATCATACTATGAGATTAGAAGATGACAAGACAAGATGACATAGAGCTATATTAGACAAGGCTAGAACAAGGAGCTAGGCAAGAACAAGAACTCAAACTTAGAGGTACTTACTTGGAGACTGCAACTCCGTTGAGCTCCCAAAACTCGCATTATGAAGACTCAGGATCTCTACGGCCAACCCCTCCCTATATAGGTGTTCGAAGGCAATTCAAGGACAATTACTAATGATGATGACATCAATGATGTCAATGAGTCAAAACAAAGTCTCTAGATGTGAAAGATTCATAAAGATAGATTGTCTTAGGGTTTTGGTACATTTGGACTAAGATCTTAAAACTCTTTATCAATTATGAGATATGGAAAAGACTCTTGAAATCTAGGATGGATTCAAGGTGGTTTTCTTAGTGTCCACGACATTACTTCCCTCTTAAGTGAAGAGTTCCACGAGTTGTGGATTCCTATGGCTTTGTGGTCTTATGTGACTGCTCTTCATAGCTCTTCATCTCTATAGATTTCTTGGTATATAGTACTTGAGCATGATCATGATGAATATCCATGATGAAATTGAAAAGAGTTTGTAGCATATCTAGGTATGGAGTGAAGTGCATGATTCTAATGATGAGATGTATTCGATTGACTCTATAATGATTTCTTTGATATAGAATGGTGGTTTTGGCAACTTTGAATCCGATTTGCTTCATGCTTTTAGGGCATTTGAGTACCATCTTATCATGATCTCCAAATAAAAGTATAATCTTTTCGATATTTTCTTTCCCTCAATGTTTGAACCTCATGTTATCCAATTGTGTGAGTTTTAGTTGATATTCTTTCAACATATGTTATTGAAGGACTGAATTAAACTTATAAGCCTAATTTAAATCCAAGGCTTTTTCTCTTGTTTTCTCTCAAACAACCAGTTATCACACTCAATTGCTTGATTCATGAATTCATGCAAAGTATTTTACCTTGAGCATGGTTAACATAAGGTCTTTGATACTATCACATAAGCTCCATTAAATGGTTTGATAAAATAATCCTCATGCATGTGAGATAACAAATGATTTTGTCTAAATCCATATGTGTAAACCATGAAAAAGCAGGTCTGCATAATAGAGCCCTATGGAGAAGCATCGTCTAGGCACCTATCTGGTAAAGAGCCTCACTTGTCATGGAAATCCCCGAGACTTTGTTCTGGTTCCATCAAATTTCTCAAGCATGCTCACTTTTGGCATTTTCTTCATGTTAGATATCTTTGAGGAACTTGGAGAAGATTGATGTACTAAGATTTGCAACTCTTGAATTTGTTCTTGTCGCTCCTGGACATATCTTGAATATTCTAGTGTTGATTTTTTCTTAGTCTTCGCTTATCTCTTCAACTTGTTGTTGAATAACTTTATGTGCTGAAAAGATTTTCTCACGAATAATCTCCATGGCTAGATCTTACCTTTGTTAGTCTTGCCAAAATGTCAATGGAGTACTAGGCTATGTGCACTCAGACTAGACTAGACACAATTTTAGTGGAACATATATTTAATTACAAGATAATCTACACAAGGGAATATAATACAAAAATACCCAACTATTGTTGTGAGTCCGAGAAACCGAGACTAATTATTGATAGATTTCGATGGTGACGTGTGCGAACACACTTAGAACTGCCGGGGCACTTTTTTCCCTCTTTAGGAGGTTTCTTTCCCCAGCTTGTATATATGCGTATAACCCTAACAAATCACTAATCTTTGTACATTCACTTGGTAATACATTGAGTATTGTGTTATGCTCCAAGGTTCTTCTTCTTCCTTGTGTTATTTGTGTGCCTCTGTAGACCTTGAACTCCAACAATTGGTATCAAAGCATGTCGTTGCTTCATCCAGAGCATCATCAACACCCCTTGGATCACAGTCTCAAATTCGAACGAAAATTGGTGAGCATACTCAGGGCGATTAGGAGTCCAAAACATCTTCATTATGTGTCTGTCAAAATTTTGATTTGAGCTCATCTCAGCCTCCAATTGCATCATCAGAACATCGGCAGTTGACCTAATCTATCCAACTGAGCCCCGTCACGACAAGTGAACACGACGTGAAATACATTCATTTCAACAACGCGGACTTTTGAGGACTCATCCAAAGCATAAAAGAATATTAAAGCTCGACCAATCAAGCCATCCACCTCAAGTTTAAGGAATAGCGCTTGATGTAGCATGGCATCATATGCTTTCTTGAAGTCAATATAAGCTGCATAAGTAGAAAGTTTACGTACAGCCCTCCTAAGTACCACTTTTTGCATGCACAGGACTTGCCCCACGCACATGACATGAACGCACTGCTTATTAAGGAACACATATTTAATATGTGTCACATTTCTTAGCAAATTTTGTTGTATCTTTTAAGACATAAGGCAACCACGATCTATTCTATAAAATTTTATGGGTCAAGTCTTGTCCTTTGAGATGGCCTTCTCTGTGGGGTGCCTCGAAGAGATCATGCACTTTATGTTGGAACACACACATACATAGTAACTCATCTTGGCAGCGTCTCTATAGCTTTTTATTAATTATAAAGAACTACTTTTGAACAGAAAGTGGCTCCTCCTTGAGGGTGATACTTGTACTTCAGAAGTGTTTCACTGAAGTCTCAGAAGGATATCAGTTGGTCAATGCCGATCTGTGAAATTCATGAGACATTGCTTTAAACCTCTTACGTCTTTAAAGTAACATGTTTTCACATGATAGCCCCATATACTTTTAATGCCATAATGTAAAAAGAAGGAGCATTACTTCCCCTTGGAATCTCTTAACACAGTGAATGATTATTCTTTGATAAGTAAGGAAAGTAAAACCTTTATCAACACACATCACAACAAACTCTTGTACCCATACACATAAAAGATGTGAAGAGCTAAGCAGTTTTTTTCTTTACCTTACCAAAGGCTCTACTTTTTTTCTTATTGAACATTCATAATAATGCACACGTTCAAGAGGTTCAGATCTTCACTCACATTAGGTTTGCAATCACTCAGTACATTATCATTCAAGACATGAGAAACGCATTTATGGAGATCCGTTGTATCTTGATCATATGATGCATCCAAAACACAAGTGCCCTGCAAGAATCAATGTTCAAACCATCAAGAGACTGAAGTCGATTGAAACATTCAAATATCACTGAACGTTTCTGATAACCAAAATCAGCAAAGCAGAACATTCTCAAAAAAAGTGTAAGAGGTCTTCTTTTAAAGGTGAGACTTATAAAATGCCTCACACAATTAATGCGTCACACAATCTTTCGACAACAGGCTAAACATCCATAGTGGATGGACAGAATACATGTAACCACAAAATGTATAATATAAGGAAAGTTTAAAAACCCCAAATCCATTCATTGCTCACCTCAAAGATTAAAACATGCGAGGCAGCAGAAAACGTTATGAAAATGAGGTTTAACAAAAGCCTCTATAGCTTTTGCTCGAGCTAGTATCATGTGAGATCAAGCGATTTATTATGTATAGCAGGAAAAGACAGCTCTGTTGAATGTAGAAACGAATACAAATGCACAAAGACATGATAATTAAAATGATAACCACAAACTGCTTGATTTGCAGGATGACAATGAGGGAGACCAATTGTCATGCTCAGCCCATGTAGAGATGCAGAAAATAAGGTTGAACATTCAGAAGGACAATGTATAAGAAGCAAATAACAAAAACCATTTTGAAGGTGACAATATTGAGGCTGCAGATGATGAGAATTCTTCTTATAATGGCATGTAGTTTATAAATCATTTTTTGCCTTTTGATCTTATATAAAGTAACTCAGCTCTATACATCATATGTTGATATGTTGGTAAGCCGATTAAGATGTCCTATTCTACAAACTTGTGAGAACAATTGGAGTGAAACAAAGCTGCATTAGTTAATTCTGTCATCAGATATGGTGGTGTTTCCACAGAGGTTGCAAGGGCTCTAATTCATATCATATATGTACAGCATACTCCCTTGCTCTCAAACTCTAACTATGGTCTCTAATCACATCCTTACACATAAAATACTTTATGCATAGAGAGGTCTAGTTGTGAATCTTGGCAGGATTAGGGTGATTGTTAAAA
>MU264162.1:5000-20000 GCA_020310875.1 Ceratopteris richardii
ACCTCCTCACCTCGCCACCTCCCTCCCTTTCTCCCTCTCTCTCTCCCCTTCTCTCTCTCTCTCTCTCTCTGTCTCTCTCCCTCTCTCTCTCTCTCACCCCGCCATCCCCTCCACCCGCCAGCCCCCTCACCCCCGCCATCCCCTCCACGCGCCAGCCCCCTCTCAGTCCGCCACCCTCCCTCCCCACGACCCCCACATCCCACCCCTCTTAGCCCCCTCACTCCACCACCCTCAGTCCAGGAAAATGCACTAATACTGCATATGAACCTTCTTAGATGATGGCTAAATGTGACTCCGAACATGGGAAATATATGGCTTGCTGATTGATGTAACGAGGGGATGTTGTTCCAAAGGATGGTAATGTCGACAAATCAATGCAAAGAGAACGATTCAGCTTGTGGATTGGTGTACTATTGGTTTCAAAAGTGGAATTAATTATCAAACCAACCCCCAAAACCACCCCCACCACCATCTCCACCGTGCCCCTCCATTCCCCTCAACTTTTAAAATTAGCTCTTTGCTTTAGCAAAGTTCTTCTGATGATTGTCATGTTGGTGCCTTTCAAGCATGGAGAAGATGACTCTTCCAACTAAGGAATTCATTGGGCTCTTGGATTGGTGGGGTTAAAATCAATCCTCCATCCCTCCATCCGCACCACCCACCATGTCTCACACCCAATGGATCATTCCAATATCACGAGCGGCATAAAATGAGGATCTTAGCTTGCAAGTAAACTGGTAACAGTGTAATTGGTAAAAGTGGAAGAGGAGCAATGTTGCCGCCAACCATTCATGACGACTGCCTATTTTTGAGGATCCAATTTAAGACTGGTGGCATATTTGATTTACCCCTCCAATTTTGGGCAATCAAGCGGTGCATGATCAGTGGACATGAGGAATCGGCAAGGCCCTCTTGGCCTATTGGAGCCTATAAAAGCAAGGGACTTGTGTTCATTTGGGATATATTGAGATATACACACGTATACTTACATGCGTACAGGGGTCCTCTCTTTGCACTCTGTGGTTACAAGCCTACTATAGGAAGTCACTCTGTGGTGAGGATACAGAGCGTGGGCTTCCTAGTGGAGGGCTAATAGCACTATAGTGTGAAGAGAGTGGCCTGGCTTGGTCTTTCAGTGTGAGTTAGTAGTATTTTTATGCTCTTTTCCTTAAAGCAATTCTTCAGACTTTGTATTGATCAATGCTAATCTACATCTAGCTGTGTTCATTGTACGGGTTGGATGAATCTCTTGTAATGATATTGTTTAGTTCTGGAGTGGCATGCTAGCCCAGAGCATCAACTTAGAGCATTTCTTTTGCCTATGGTGTAATCATCCGTTCAAACTAAGGAGTGATTGGTCCTCCTATATTGTCATTTGTCATTAATATTTCCTTGAGTATTCACAACTCTATGCAATCATTGATATTTGCGTGCTCACAGAAGTGTTAAAGGGTATCTTTGCCTAAGGAGAACCCCCCTTGCGTAGGTGAAGTACTTGAGTGCTTCTTGCATGCTCCTGTTAAAAGTAGATACCCGAGTACCTCCTCTACAGCTTGGCACGCCCCGTGGGACCCTTGCATTTCTGTGAGAGGCCTTCAGGATAGTAAATAGTCCTTTTTTCAGTATTCTTGCCCTATTGCATTTGCAATTAAGTACAGGACCCATACGCGAGCAAATAAGGAGTCTCTTCGTGTACGAAGGAGCCTTAACAAGAAAATTATATATTTGACTAGTGAACCTAGCTCCCCTGTATCCTCCTTGAACTTATCTATTGATTTGGGTGCGACACCACTGTCAAAGGAGAAGCATAGGACAACATTAGCTTTCTCCTTAGATACGTCAGAGGAAACACCAGTGCAAATGGAGGATCTCTCTCATTTACTCTCTAGACACAATATCAAGTTCCCTACCTTCAAGGGACAAGCTTATGAGGATGCTGATGATCATGTGAGGAGGTTTATCTCCTTATGCGGTGGACGAGGTCTGCAGAATAGAGAGGATGCAATGTTGGTACTATTCCCATCCACATTGGAAGGCGTTGCTGACAAATGGTACAGTCAATATGTAGATGGCCATTTTGCTACATGGGAGGCTTTGAAGACGGCGTTCTCACAGACATTTCGACCAAGTGACTCCTCCAAAAGATCTCTAGATCAGCTAGAGAACTTAAGGCTGAGACCAGGTGAATCCTTCCATGAACTTCACACTAGGACAAAAGCACTTGTTTCACTTCTTCCACATGCTCCAGGTGATTTTTTGGTTAAAAAATGGATAGAAAAAGCTTTGCCTAGGTCATCTCAGGAGAAGCTCTGCGAGTCTCTAAGATTGGATGCAACCCTTAATGATTTTGTTGCAGCAGCATCATGCATTGAAGAAGTTAGGAAACATTTTGAAGGGGATACACAACCAAATTATGCTGCAGAACTAGACCCTATTGGGCAACTGAGGAAGGAACTAGAGGCATTGAGAATGCAACAAAAACAACAAGAAGAGAATGTGTTGCCACCACTGTGTCGCACTGATGATGAAGTAGCCCAACTTCGTCGTGAGTTAGAAGAGTTGCGGACCATTCACGATATAAGGAGGTAGATTTGGTGCACAATTTGTAACAACAATGAACATTCCAATGCTGATTGTCCTAACAAGGTAACCTATCAATTTTGTGGAAAGGATGGCCATGAAGCTGCAGACTGTTACTACCTCAAGGGTACACAGCAACGAGGTAACTCTCAAGCTTTGGATTCATATTATGCTAGTACTTGAAATGCACCTAATAGAGAGGAGAAGAGACCAACGAAGCCCAAATATAATAGGCCATTGATGTGTTATCGTTGTTGTGAGTATGGACATATGCAAAATAGGTGTTCCCTTCCAGAAGATGCACCTCCTTGTCAACATTGTCCAGAAGCCAAGGATCATTATACCAAAGACTGCCCACGAAGCCGTCCTACTCTGATCCACATGATTGTAGTCTCTGCACAAGAAGAAGGTATGACCACTCAGTCTTATGTTGTTTCATCCTCTGCAATGTCCATGATGACTAGAGCCAGACAAGCAGCAGCAATCCATAGAGAGGAACAACAAGGACTCCAGGATAGTGAGGAGGAAAAGAAGACAGGATGGAAGGGGCAAGTAGATATTGAAGGAGCTTATGAAAGGATGGCTACTTCACTAAGGGACCAACCAACAAGTCTGCAAGCAGACACACATGAGGTAAACATTGAGCAAGTTTTGAAAGGCATTCATCACAAGGTTAGTCTGTACGAACTTATAAGGATGGATTCAAAAATAAGAAGTGACTTATTGAAGATTATACACTCTACTCACTTGATACAATCACCTAGTATAGATGGTTTCATGGTTGATTTTCCCCCTGCACCCTTGGCAGACTACCAAAGCTCAAGATTATCTGTTTGTATAAAGGATGAAGCTGTCACATGTGTGATCATAGATGGAGGCTCAGGTATAAATTTGATGCTAGTTTTCACAATGAAGAAACTGAATTTGAACCCCACGAAGATGGCACCATTCACAGTTACACTAGTAGATCAACATCGGGTTGCACCACTTGGCATTATTGAAAATGTACTGATGATAGTACAGGGTTGCCACTTTGTTCTAGATTTTGTTATTACTGCACTTCCAAAGGAGACTTCTTACCCTTTTCTCTTGGGGAGACCTTGGCTGAGGCAAGCCAAAGCTTTGCAAGATTGGGGGGAAAACAAACTATGGATTTCAACAAGCACCAATAGCCAACTGCAACTACATTTGGAAGAAGGATTTGACTCAAGGAAAACTATTGGGTATACTGTGGACACTCAGGTAATGCCCTCTCTACCCCAAGAAGAAGATACATTATTGAATTGGATGATGGAAAGTGCAGAGTGTTACGAATGAAGGAGTTGCAGGAAAAGGCTATGAAATTTCCAAGGAGTTGAAGAATGGAAGTTTGCAGGAGAATACAAACATCGTAGGGGCAACAACTATAGAAGTTCCAGAAAAGGAAAGTTATGAGCCTGAATGCAGAGAGGATCTTCCCTTTTCGGATATACTTCAAGGATGGACCAGGGAACATATTGCAAAATATAAGCTAAATTCCACTCCTGCATACAGTGGAAATGATTTCTCAAGTAAGACCAGTCCTGAAACACTGGTTCAAGAAATAAATTTAGGGGATGAAGGGAATCCTCAAGTAGTCCACTTGGCCGCTTGGCTATGGCATTATCCTCCTTTACTGCAGAAGGTAACTTCTTTACTTTTTGCTTAGAAAAATGTCTTTGCATGGTCCTACAAAGATCTAACAGGGATACCGGAGGAGCTTGGATTACACAGAATACCCTTAGTTGAGGGAGCCGCGCCTGCAAGAAGTAGGCCATATCGACTCAATCAAAATATGCAGAGGCGGTAAAACTGGAAGTTACAAAACTAGAAGAAGCAGGTATATTTGTTCCAGTAGAACATTCCAGGTGGCTTTCTTCTATGGTTATTGTACCCAAGAAAAATAGTAGAAAAATAAGAGTTTGCGTTGATTTTCGTGCCTTAAATAAAGTGACTGTTCAAGATGGATTTCCTCAGCCGTTTTCAGAGCAAGTACTTGAGGAAGTAGCCGGTCACACTTTGTATAGCTTCTTGGATGGTTTTAGTGGCTACAATCAGATAGTGATCCATCCTGATGATAGGGACAAAACAGCCTTTGTTACTCTATGGGGCACTTATGTTTATACTCTCATGGCTTTTGGTTTGAAGAATGCACCAGCTTCATTTAATTGAACAATGTATCTAATATTGGGCAAATGGTTGACAACCTTTCTACGCATTTTTATGGAGGACTTTTTAGTGTTTTCAGGCACAGATAGAAGAGAGGCAGTTCAAGATTTCCATGATCATTTGGAAAATCTAAAGGAAATCTTTGAGCAATTTCTCAAAACAGGTTTGAAGTTAAATCCTGCTAAATGTCATTTTTTGGTCACCAAGGGCACTCTTCTTGGTCACATAGTATCTGCTGAAGGGATAACGGTTGACCCTGCAAAGGTTACAGCTAGCCTTTCCATGCCTATTCCACAAAGCCCAAAAGAAGGGAAAAGTTCTTTAGGTCATGTAGGATACCATAGAAGATTTATACAAATGTATTCAGAAATAGCTAAGCCCTTATCAAGGCTTACCAGTAAAAAGGTCCCTTTCTCATGGAGTGCTGAAGTTGAGAAAGCATTTTGTGAACTAAAATTGAGGTTATGTACTGCTCCACTTTTAAGTGTTCCTAACTAGTCATTGGAGTTTCATGTGCATACAGATGCCTACCTTCATGCTGTTGGTGCAGTTCTAGCTCAACCAACATCACACAAGGTTGATAGACCTATCTCCTATGCCAACAGACTACTCACGTAGGTAGAAAGGAACTATACTACGACCGAACGGGAAGGTTTGGCTATTGTATTTGCTCTTCAGAAGTTTCGGCATTATCTTCTTGGAGTACATTTTATAGTCATATCTAACCATCAACCCTTGAAGTGCTTGATAAACAAGCCTAGAGTAGTTGGAAGGGTTTGGAGATGGTTACTCCTATTTCAAGAATTTAACTTTGATATTCATATTAAGCCAGGAAGAGAGCACTACATGGCAGATCAAGTATCCAGGACTGGAATGAGCGAGAAGGCAACCGGTATTAATGATGAACTGGTGGATAGTAATCTCTTCCTAGTAGCAATTCAGACTGATTGGTATAATGGAATTCTCAATTTTCTTACTACTAGAAAACTCCCAGAGCATTTGAAACCCATAGAAAAGAGAAGATTAATCCTTAAAACCAAAGCGTACTCACTTATAAGTGGAAATTTATATAGATATTGTCAGGATGGTATCTTGAGAAAGTGTGTTTATCTAGAGGAGGTAACCCCTTTGCTTGAGGCAGCACACAGTGAAGGGCATCTAAAGGGGGAAGAATTGGCTCACAGAATCCTCCACAAGGGACTATGGTGGCCTCATATTTACAAGGATGCGATGAAGTTTGCTAAAAAATGCCACATTTTCCAGAGATGTGCTCCTATGCCAACCAGATTGAATTTCCAACCATTATTCATATCTACAGGATGGCTCCCATTTGAAGGATGGGGTCTTGATTTCATAGGACCAATTAGTCCAACTGGTCAACCTGGGGGTAAGAAGTATATTTTGATGGCCACATGCTACGCAACTAAATGGATTGAGGCTAAAGATACTATAGATTGCACAACTGTAACAGTAGCTAAGTTTTTGTATAAACATATTTTTTCAAGATTCGGTTGCCCACTAGAAATCACTAGTGATAGGGGCACACATTTTTTCAATCAATTGCTTCAATTTATATTTGACAAGTACAAGGTTTTTCATAAAAAATCTTGCGCCTACTATCCAATGGCAAATGGCCAAGCAAAGAGCTCCAATAAGATTTTGATTGGATTGCTTGGCAAATTATCCTTCGATCATCAAAGCTTCTGGCCACAAGCATTGATCGGTGCAATTTGGGCTTTCAGAACTACGAAGAGGGGAACCACTGGCGAGAGCCCATTTTGCTTAGTACATGGAAAAGAGGCGATAGCACCATTCGAATTTATTATCAAAAAAGGACTTGGAGTTAGAACCATTGGAATTGAACCTTCTATTAGGAGACTGGTAGCATTAGAAGAAATCACAAGGAGCAAGGCAAAAAATTTAGGTAACACAAGAAGAACGCAAGAGACTGCATGACAGGTATCTGAGGTCCAATGAGGTACACGAAGGATCCATGGTTTGTGCATCAAGTATCAACAATTTCAACCAAATTGGCACCCAAATGGATAGGACCATATAGGGTGATCAAGGTATTACCACATGGAGTAGTGCATCTAGAGGATTTGCAGGGTAAGAGGATACCCCTAGTCAATATCTCGAGGGTGAGGAAGTACTTGAATTAAAGTTAAGATCAAATTGGAAGAACTTCAACCACTGTACATACCACATTTCATTTAGTATTTGAACATTATTTTGTTTGTTCAATAAGCAAATAAAGGGAAGGTTGCACCGGGATGGTGCAACGACTTGATGTGGAAGTCTGTTGTGTCGCTCTTTCTCTCTCTCTGCCCTCCACCCCCTCCACCCACCTGCCCCCTCACCCCACCTCACCTCGCCAGCCCCCTCACCCCACCAGCCCCTCCAACCGCTAGCCCTTCCACCCGCCAGCCCCCTCACTCCTCCATCCTCCACCCTCAGACCCTCTCTCTCTCTCTCTCTCTCTCTCTCTCTCTCACCCTGCTATCCCCTTCACCCGCCAGCCTCCACCCTCAGACCCTCTCCTCTCTCTCTCTCTCTCTCTCTCTCTCTCACACACACACACACACACACACACCCTGCCATCCCCTTAACCTGCCAGCCCCCTCACCCCCGCCATCCTCTCCACCCGCCAACCCCTCACCCTGCGACCCCTCCCCCTTTTCTCTCTCTCTCTCTCTCTCTCTCCCCTCTCTCCCTCTCTCTATCTCTCTCTTTCTCTCCCTCTCTCTCTCTCTCTCTCTCTCTCTCCCGCCCCCACTCTCCCCACCGACCCCTCCCCATCCTCCCCTCAGCCCCGTGTGTCCCTCCCTCTCTCTGTCTCTCTCTCTCTCTCTCTCTCTCTCTCTCTCTCTCTCTCTCTTTCTCTCTCTCTCTCTCTCTCTCTCTCTCTCTCTCTCTCCCTCTCTCTCTCTATCCTTGCCATCTCCTCCACCCGCTAGCCCCCTCACCCCCGCCATCCCCTCCACCCGCCAACCCCCTCACACTCCGCCACCCACCCTCCCCGCTGACCCTCTCCCTCAACCCCCGTGTGCCCCCTCTCTCTCTCTCTCTCTCTCTCTCTCTCTCCCTGCCCCCACTCTCTCCGTTGTCCCTGCCCCCGATCCTCCCCGGTGACCCCTCCCCACCCTCCCCTCAGCCCCCGCGTGCCCCTTTATCCCTCTCTCTCTCTCTCTCTCTCTCTTTCTCTCTCTCTCTCTCTCTCTCTCTCTTTCTCTCTCTCTCTCTCTCTCTTCCCCCCCCCTCTCTCTCTCTCTTCCCCCCCCTCTCTCTCTCTCACCCCTCCATCCCCTCAACCCATCAGCCCCCCTCACCCCCGCCATCCCCTCCACTCGCCAGCCACCACACCCACTCACCCCGCCATCCCCTCCACCCGCCAACCCCTGAGCCCCGTAGACCCCCCCTTCCTTCTCTCTCTCTCTCTCTCTCTCTCTCTCTCTCTCTCTCTTTCTCTCTCTTAGTAACCCTCCCCTCAGCCCCCACGTGCACCCCCTCTCTCTCTCTCTCTCTCTCTCTCTCTCTCTCTCCCTCTCTCTCTCTCTCACCCCGCCATCCCCTCAACCCGCCAGTCCCCCTCACCCCCGCCATCCCCTCCACCCGCCAGCCCCTCAGCCCCGCAAACCCCCCCTTTCCTTCTCTCTCTCTCTCTCTCTCTCTCTCTCTCTCTCTCTCTCTCTCTCTCTCTCTCTCTTTCTCTCTCTTGATGACCCTCCCCTCAGCCCTCGCGTGCCTCCCTTTCTCTCTCTCTCTCTCTGTCTCTCTCTCTCTCTCTCTCTCTCTCTCTCTCTCCCTCTTTGTCTCTCTCTCTCACCCCGCCATCCGCTCAACCCACCAGCCCCCCTCACCCCTGCCATCCCCTCCACCCGCCAGCCCCTTAGCCCCGCAAACCCCCCCTTTTTTCTCTCTCTCTCTCTTTCTCTCTCTCAATGAACCTTTGAGCCCCCCCATGACCGTGCCCCTCCCTCTCTCTCTCTCTCTCTCACCCCGCCATCCCCTCCACCTGCCAGCCCCCTCACTCCCACCATCCCCTCCACGTGCCAGCCCCCTCTCACTCTGCCACCCTCCCTCTTCGCGACCCCCACATCCCACCCCCGTAGCCCCCTCACTCCACCACCCTCAGTCTAGGAAAATGCACTAATAGTGCATATGAAACTTCTTAGATGATGGCTAAATGTGACTCCGAACATGGGAAATATATGTCTTGCTGATTGATGTAACGAGGGGATGTTGTTCCAAACGATGGTAATGTCGACAAATCAATACAAAGAGACCGATTCAGTTTGTGGATTGGTGTACTAGTGGTTTCAAAAGTGGAATTAATTATCAAACCCAACTCCCACAACCACCCTCACCACCATCTCCACCGTGCCCCTCAATTCCCCTCAACTTTTAAAATTAGCTCTCTGCTTTAGCAAAGTTCCTCTGATGATTGTCATGTTTGTGCCTTTCAAGCATGGAGAAGATGAATCTTCCAACTAAGGAATTCATTGGGCTCTTGGATTGGTGGGGTTAAAATCAATCCTCCATCCCTCCATCCGCACCACCCACCATCTCTCACACCCAATGGATCATTCCAATATCACGAGCGACATAAAATGAGGATCTCAGCTTGCAAGTAAAAGGGTAAAAGTGTAATTGGTAAAAGTGGAAGAGAAGCAATGTTTCCACCAACCATTCATGACGACTTCCTATTTTTGAGGATCCAATTTAAGGCTGGTGGCATATTTGATTTACCCCTCCAATTTTGGGCTATCAACCGGCACATGATCAGTGGACATCAGGAATCGGCAAGGCCCTCTTGGCCTATTGGAGCCTATAAAAGCAAGGAACTTGTTTTCATTTGGGATATATTGAGATATACACACATATACTTACATGCGTATAGGGGTCCTCTCTTTGCACTCTGTGGTTATAAGCCTACTATAGGAAGTCACTCTATGGTGCGGATACAGAGCGTCAGCTTCCCAATGGAGGGCTAATAGCCCTATAGTGTGAAGAGAGTGGCCTGGCTTAGTCTTTTAGTGTGAGTTATTGGTAGTTTTATGCTCTTTTCCTTAAAGCTATTCTTTCGATTTTGTATTGATCAATGCTAATCTACATCTATCTGTGTTCATTGTATGGGTTGGATGAATCTCTTGTAATGATATTGTTTAGTTCTCGAGTAGCATGCTAGCCCAGAGCATCAACTTAGAGCATTTCTTTTGCCTATGTTGTAATCATCCGTTCAAACTAAGGAGTGTTTGGTCCTCCTTTATTGTCATTTGTCATTAATATTTCCTTGAGTATTCATAACTCTATGCAATCATTGATATCTGCCTGCTCACAGAAGCGTTAAAGGGTATATTTCCCTAAGGAGAACCTCCCTTGATTAGGTGAAGTACTAGCGTGCTTGCTGCATGCTCCTCTTAAAAGTTGATACCCCAGTACCTCCTCTACAACTAGCTAGCTAGCAAGATAGATAGATAGCTAGCTAGTTAGCTACATATATAGATAGATAGATAGATAGATAGATAGATAGATAGATAGATAGATAGATAGATAGATAGATAGATAGATAGATAGATAGATAGATAGGTAGATAGATAGATAGATAGATAGATAGATAGATAGATAGATAGATAGATAGATAGATAGATAGATAGATAGATAGATAGATAGATAGATAGATAGGTAGATAGATAGATTGATTGATATATATATATATATATATATATATATATATATATATATATATATATATATATATACATACATATTTATACATAGAGAGAGAGTGACAGAGAGAGAAATAGATAGATAGATAGATAGATAGATAGATAGATAGATAGATAGATAGATAGATGGATGGATGGATGGATAGATAGATAGATGGATAGATGGATATATAGATAGATAAATAGATAGATGGATAGATAGATAGATCGACAGATAGATAGATAGATAGATAGATAGATAGATAGATAGATAGATAGATAGATAGATAGATAGATAGATAGATAGATAGATAGATAGATAGATAGATAGTGATGGAGAGTGTTAATCTCCAAAAGAACAAGTTGACCTTGAATTTAGATCACCTCTATATCAAGATCAACTTTAGACTCCACCTAATTTAGAGAATCTTCATCAAATTATCAGAAAATTGATTATTCTGAAAAATTCAATTTCTCAGAAAAGTCTGCTACAGATTAATCACTCATTGACTAATCAATTCTGTAAAGTTTTCGATAAAACTTTGTACAACACTTCGCCTTGAGATTGCGCAACTTTATCAAGTTAAATTTCTCAAAATGATTGAGTATACTTTGAGAAATCATACAAACAAGTTACCTATGTGTAAAACACCTTCTCTGCAGTAGCGACTTTGACACCTGTAACTTCTTAGCACTGGTTCTCACAATGTCGAACCCGTTTGATCAAGATCTTTTAGCCATAGATGGCTTACCTTTCAACTTAGATTTTAAGCCCTCACTTGTGTAAAACTTTACACCACACACTGAGAAATCTTCATTTTTCTGAACATGAAATCTGCGCCAGTTTTGTCGACTCTCAGAACATTTTCACATATGAATGTTCCTAAACAAAATTCTCTCAGTCTGATTGCAATTAACCTCTCAAATTCTAGCCATAGATAGATTAGCTATGGACTTAGATAAGTGCAAAAGGATTCCTCAAAAGATTAAACACAGAAGGAGAATGGGAGAGAAGATCGACGCGCAGAAATCTACAACATTTTCTTCTTCATTACTTTTCATGCATATGGTTGATGATACATACAATGTTCATCACCTATCACCTATTGTCTTCTCTATCTGATCTATATCACTCTCTCTTACTACAAATACATATCTGTAGATATATATACGAGTCTAACACGTCATCCTTTTCAAAATACATTGAACTATTTACAAGAGTAATATACAAAAGAAATATTTCTGATTCTATTCTCTTCCTTTGAAAATAATCTTCATCCTTCCACATATCTTTTCACTTTTGATCTTCATGTAATCACTTATTGATGATTGCTCTGCTCCAACAGCTCCCCCTCAATCTTCAATTGTGATTACCTGCATCTTCTTTATTCCTGCCATATCTTTAAACCTCTGCAACTTAGGTCCATCCAAACTTTTAGTCATCATATCTGCAAGTTGATCTTTTGTAGGGGTGTGTATGACTTCAATTTCCTTCTCAATGACCTTCTCTCTCAGGAAATGATACTGTATTTCATTATGCTTAGTTCTAGCATGAAACACAGGATTAGCTGCCAAGTATAAAGAACTCATGTTGTCTCCACAAACAATAGGAGTACTTTGAACAACATCAAAAACTTTCATAAGTGTCTTTAGCCATATTACCTCCTTTGCAGCTTCCACCATACCTTTATATTCTGCCTCTGTAGATGACAAAGCAACTGTATGTTGCTTCTTAGAACACCATGAAATCAATTTGTCTCCTACATAGCACAAGTATCCATGTGTTGATCTTCTATCATCCACATTACCTGCCCAATCTGCATCACTATATATCTTCACTCTTGTATCAGAAGTAAATCCATAGTACAACCCTTCTCTGAGTGTACCCTTGATGTACCTAAGTACTCTTTGTCCTGCAATCCAATGTTTCTTTCTAGGACAATGCATAAATTGTGAAAGCACACCAACTGCATATGACAAATCAGGCCTTGTCAATGTAGCATAAATCAAGCTACCAACTAAACTTTGATAGAGTTTCATGTCTCTAAACTCTTCTCCTCCAAACCTAGACAGTTTATGGTTCACTTCCAAAGGTGTAGGTGCAACCCTGCAATCTTCCATTTTAAATTTGGTTAGCAAATTTTTAAGATACCTTTCTTGGGTCACATATACTCCATGTTGAGTATAAGAAATCTCCATTCCCAAGAAGAATGATAGGTTCCCCAAATCACTGATTTTGAACTCTTTCTCCATCTGCTTCTTGATCATTTGTATTCCTTTATCATATGTTCCTGTAAGTATTATGTCATCAACATAAATACAAACATAAATGAACCCATCTTCACTTGCTTTGACTAGCAAGCTACTATCTGCCTTTGATGCTTGGAATCCAAGATCATTTAAGAATTTTACAAGCCTGTAATTCCATGCCCTTGGGGCTTGCTTTAATCCATACAAAGCTCTCTTGAGCTTACACACATAATTTGGACTCACTTGATCTTTGAACCCATCTGGTTGCTCCATGTAGACTTCATCTGAAATGTAACCATTCAAGAAGGCATTTTTAACATCTAATTGAGACAACTTCCAACCTTTACAAGCAGCAATTGCTATGAGTGTCCTGATGGTTGTCATCTTTGCCACAGGACTATAAGTCTCATCATAATCCACTCCATATGTCTGTGCATATCCTTTCACAACAAGTCTAGCTTTGTATCTAGACACACTTCCATCTGCAAATCTTTTAGTCTTGTAAACCCACTTACAACCAATGATTTTCTGACTATTAGGTTTAGGAACCAAATCCCATGTTTGATTCTCTATCAATGCATCATACTCCTCTTGCATAGCATCTTCCCAATTCTTCTTCCCTTTGGCCTCTTCATATGTAGAAGGGTCTTCATCTGCTTTTACCAAATAAGCATAATCTTTAGTAGTTAAGAATGAAGTGTCATAGCTATACCTTGTAGGTTGCCATTTGTGCCTAGATGATCTCCTAACTTCTGCACTTCTTGAGGTCTCTGGTTCATCACATTCTGGATCAAACCTTGGCCTCTCTTCAACTTCAATCTGCACTTCATTACTCTCACTTTCATCAAGTAATTGAATCTTTGCTTTACCTTTTCTTTGATCCACTACTTCTTCATCATCTGCATGTACATTATATTTACCTGCATACCAAGTACCTTGCTCATCAAATGTAACATCCTTGGATACAATAAATTGCTTTGTGGATGGACTCCACAACCTGTATCCCATTTGCTTATCATCATAACCAATGAATACATACTTTTCTGCCTTAGGCTCCAACTTATGCCTCAATTGAGATGACACATATGCATATGCCAAGCATCCAAATATTCTACAATGATCCAAGGTAGGTTTCTTACCCCACCAAGCTTCATATGGTGTCATACCCTGCAAAGCTTTACAAGGCAATCTATTAACCAAATATGTAGCTGTATTAACAGCCTCAGCCCACAAATAATTTGGGCAATTCTTCTCTTTCATCATGGACCTTGCAAACTCAACAAGAGTCCTATTTCTTCTTT
Organism: Ceratopteris richardii; assembly: GCA_020310875.1. NCBI lineage: Eukaryota > Viridiplantae > Streptophyta > Polypodiopsida > Polypodiales > Pteridaceae > Ceratopteris > Ceratopteris richardii. The sequence continues at coordinate 19,027 of MU264162.1, forward strand.
CTGCTACCCCATTTTGTTGAGGAGAGTACCTGCAAGTAACTTCTCTCTTTATACCTGCATTCCACAAATAATCATTGAACTCATTTGAAAAATACTCTCCCCCTCCATCTGACCTTAGTCTCTTCACTTTTTGACCTGTAATCCTTTCTGCATATGCATGATAGTGTTTAAATGTATTAAACACTTCTGACTTTTCTTTAACCACATAAATTGTGATCCACCTGGTAGCATCATCAACATATATGACATAATATCTTGAACCATTTATACTAAAGTCCTTTGAAGGACCCCACACATCTGTATGCACCAATTCAAGTCTTTCTGAATACATAAACCCATGCTTGGAATAGGATTGCTTATGAGCCTTACCTAATTGACATGCCTCACATCTGTATGTCATGTGTTGACCTGCAATGTTAGGCAACCCAAACACTGAATCATTGTTAATCATTTCTTTGATACCTCTTTCATTAAAGTGTCCAAGTCTTTTATGCCAAAGATCCAATTCTGACACCTTCTGCTCTCCATATGTGAACATAGCATGTCCAACATTTCCTTGTACCTTCAATGTGAAAAGCCTTCCTTCTTTCTTTCCTGCAATAACTTGTTTATACCCTTGACTAGGGTCTTCAACATAAACTCCATCATTGGTGAACCTTACCTCATATCCTTTTTCCACAATTTGACCTACACTGATCAAATTCTTTGGAATTGTGGGAACATAAAGTACCTTACTCAGAAGAGTGCTCCCATCCTTAGCTTTGACTGAACCAATTGACTTTACCTTATGCTTTGTATTATCACCTGTCTGAACTGTATGATTAATTGCATTATGATCTAGGTCAGTCATCAAAGCAATATTTCCACTTAAATGATTACTACATCCTGAATCAATATAGAACACTCTCATATCCTCATGTGAGGTTTCACATGTATTCATAATGAGAGTCGAGTCCTCCTTCTGATCTGATGCA
>MU264163.1:0-31874 GCA_020310875.1 Ceratopteris richardii
CTATGGCTTCATTTAGCAAAATTTCTGCTTGGGTCTGCAGAAAGGCTTCCTGTAAGTAAAACTCGTTGGCCAGTGCTGCATCTCTGGAAGTCTTTATTTCGGCTACCTGTTGCTCCATCTTCTGTATTCTTTCTTTTTGGTTTTCCAGTTGATTTTCCCGTCTCTCAATTTCCTGAATCTGAAAATTTACTATTCTTGTATATGACTCTTTTTCGTGTCTGAGATCTACAATTAGTTTCTGTGTCTATTTCTCCTTGGTTAAGTAATGTTTGAGCATATTATTGACATCTGCTAAATTTTCATTGGTCCTCTGAAGCTCTTCTTCTGTTCCTTGAACCTGCCTCTGCTTTCTTGACTCTGCTGCACTAATTCATGTAGCTGATTTCTGGTTTCTTCCAATAGATTACCTAACGCGATCCTTGCATCTTCCTTGTCCTCGATGTCTTGTTTCATTTTACTGATTTCCTCATTTGCAGTCTGTATAACTCTTCTTTCTTTGAGAGCTCCGCCACGGCTGCATCTCTCTGTTCTGTGATTTTCTATGATCGGCAATTTGAGCTTGGAGCTGGGCAATCTGTGTGTTGAGCTGATGATTTTCGGCTTTAAGTGCATCTATCTCTTCTTGCATTGGCGTGATGTCTGCTTCGAGAATGTCCACTTTGTGTTGTAGCTCATTGCAGATGTGTCTGTGGCTTCTTTCATTTGGATTGGCAGTTGTTGTGATAGGTTAATGAGTAATTGACCCATGTTGTCCAATTCAGAAAGTACGGAATCGAGGGAAATGGCAGCTGAGGTCATGGTTGGGATGAGGAGGCGGTGAGCAGTTCTTGGGAGTTCGGTGGAGAGTAGTTGAGGAGGAGGATGAAGAATCAGTGGGTTCGGCAAGGTGAATGGGTTGGATGGGAATAATGGGGTCGATGGGTGGTTCCGACGGGGAGTGGGAATGACAGTCTGCGGTTGCGTTACCTGATCGAAGTTTTGTTGTGCAGTATCTTCGGCTGTGGACTCAACTACCTTAAGCAGCCTTTCGAGTGCTTGTTTAGCCACTTGTTCTTCATCTGCTTGTTGTTCTCCTTTAGACTGTTGCTGTGATTCTTCTTCGGTAGAGGATGTGTAAGCTTCAGTATGATTTTCCTGTTGTTGCTCCTGGGAAGATTGTGCAGAGGATTCATTCTGCATTGATGTTGTGGTATCATGGAATGTTTCCTCGTCCTGTTTTTCTTCTTCTTTGTCGTCATCCTTGTTTCCTTCGGAAGATCCTTGTGTTTCACTCTCAGAAGAACTGATTCTGATCCTCTTTCTGCGGAAGATTTGGTTTAGCTCTTCTTCATCTTCTTCCTCATCGTCCCATAGTTGTACTGATTCTTCATGTCGCAGAACAGGCCCTCTAGGTGGTGGTTCTGCTATGAGTATTGCCGGAAAGAGAAATGAAAAAGGATGTGCGGCAGTCTGGATCTCAGCATGCCTCCTTGTTTACCTGTTTCATAATGGACACGCATTCTCGATGAATGCGGTGGAAGAAGAAGGATGCGAAGTTTACTGGTTCTTGCGCAGCTAATTCTATGGCAGAGTAGAAGGGGCGGGATATTCCATATGTGCGTTTCTGTAGGTTGAGTATGGCTACTAAAACTGGAGAGCTGATCGTTCTGGTTCCGGTCGGCAGAGAATCGCATACTCGTTGGATGAATGCCTAGGAAATAACTTTACCATTCTAGCGACTGTCAGGCTTGGGCCATTTTCCCGGCCTTGCGAAGGGAGTCTAAAGGCTTCTGCAAAAGCTTGGAATGTGATAAGTGTACGGGATGGGAGGGAGGTGATCGGCCAACTTTGCTCGGTGGTAGGTGTGTGTGGTGATGGCAGAGATGATTTGGGCAAAAATGGGTGGGACTCCACTGAATGCCAAGGCAGTTCAACGAAGTTGTTAAGCCCACGAATGCGCAGGAACTCTCCTACGTCTGCAGGGAGTCCATCACGGAAGGCGGCGTAGTTAGCCAAAGCTTCCATGGCGCACACAATGACAGTAAACACAAGCACACAGAGCACAGGGTAAGCACACAGAGCACAAATCACACAAACACAATAGAGTCTTTCAGCGAAACAGAAAAGGTTAATTAGATGTGTCGCAGTGGAGAGCAATGAAGGATGATTAATCATCGTGCGGTATTGAAATGATAATTCTTAACTTCAGTGTGCATGCGTGAGTAGCTGGCAAGGGCAGGGCGGCCGTGGACATAATAAGGTATCAAAACGCGGATATTTACAGACTTATTTTATTAAGCACGCAAATAAAAAAAAGAAAAGAAAAGAAAAGTGAACGCCAAAAGACGCGGCCAACTGCAAAACGTTTCAGTGCGGGTTAGATGTGTGTTGATACGGCCGCAGCTTCGAACCGTTAATGACTTTCGGAAGAGGGATTCCGGTCAACGTAGTCAACCGAAAAGTTACTGGGCCCACTTGTTCAGAAATCCGGTAGGGACCAAACCATCGTAATTTGAATTGCGAGCAGAGCGATTCGACTTTGCATTGTAAAAGAGTACAAGTTGTCCCACCGTAAAAATTGGAGTCTTTAGATATCGATCATGTGTTCGAGCTTGTCTTAGTTGTACTTCCTGCATAGTCAAAAATTTGTGCCATCGATGCTCGTCTAATTCTCTGAGTGTATCCAACCGAAATGACAGTGAGTCTTTCGGTAGCAGTTTCTGAGCGATTGCTACTCGTAAGCTTGGTATAACTATCTCCATCGGCGCTATTGCTTCTAATCCATAAGCCAGTTTGAAAGGGGTTAATCCTGTTGTTACCTTGTATGTAGTCCGATATGCCCATAATACTGCAGGTAGCAGTTGATCCCATCTTTCCGGCGCTTCTAAAATGAGTTTTCGGAGCATATTCAACAAAGATTTGTTTGTACTCTCAGCCAGGCCATTTGCACGAGGGTTATATGGTGAACTAAATTTATGTGTGACCTGAAATGAATGTGTGAGTACTTTCATTAAATTGTTGACAAAATGAGTGCCTTGATCTGTAACAAGTTCCAGGGGTAAACCAAAACGTGGAAAGACATCGGTTAGCAGACACGACGTGGTAACGGCTGTCCAGACCTCTGACAATTATCACATTGTTTGACAAACTGTGATACATCTCTGTACATAGTAGGCCACCAGAGACCACTTTGCAGAATTTTTCGGTGTGTTAAGTCTGCAGCAAAATGGTCACCGGAGGGAATTCAGTGAGCCAAAGTAATAACTGAGTTTACTTCATGTGGTGGAATACAACGAAGTAAAATTCCAGTATGATCCACATAGTATAATTCTCCAGCAATCAACCGAAATTGGTAGCTAAAAACTGCAATTTTCCTGCGTATTGCCGTAGAAGTCTGAGATGGAAGGCATCCATCAGTGAGAAAGGTCAATATTTGATCATAGTATGTAGATGGCATAGGCAGGTCTATAATTCCATCATTCATTGGTTCAGAGACATAAATCGTCGGAGTTGTGTCATCTATACCTACCGGAGTTTCACCGGAATCTAAGCGAGAGAGAAAATCTGCTAAGGTATGTGAACTGCCTGGCCGATGAATGACTTCGTAGTCAAACTCCTATAAAAGCAGAACCCATCGTGCTAAACGACCACCTAGATGCTGTTGCCGAACCAGATAAACAAGTGCAGCATGATCTACATGAAAAGTAAATTTACGGTCGAGCAAATAATGTCTGAATTTCTTGACAGAATATACTAGACCTAGACATTCTCTTTCTGTTACAGAGTAATTCTTTTCAGCAGGGGCTAATCTTCGACTTGCATAGTACACTGGTCTGAACCACTTGTCAGTTTGTTGCATTAAAACGCTTCCTATTGCTATATCTGAAGCATCAACAAATACATGAAATGGGTGATCCCAATCAGGAGACTATAAGATGGGAACTTGTGTTAATAAACACTTTAAGCAATCAAATGCTATCTGACATTCCTGAGTCCACTCAAACTGTCGAGGAGTCTTGGTGATTAATCTGTCCAGTGGTATTGCCAAGTGAGCAAGCCATCATAGGTGTCGTCCATGCCATCTTACTTGGCCCATGAAGCGCATTACTTCCTTCGGTGTAGTGGGCACAGGAGCTTCTAACACAGCTCAAATTTTATCTCGATCCACCTGTATACCTTGTCTAGATACAATGTGGCCAAGTAGCTTTCCACATGAAACCGCAAACACAGATTTATTTGGGTTCAAGCAGAGTCTGTATTCTCTGCACTTTTCAAAGCAGCACCGTAAATGGAACAGGTGTGCTATCATCTTACCGAAAATTGAAAAATCATTAAGATATACTTGCATAAAAGAGGTAAGGTAAGGAGAAAATATTTCTTGCATACACCTTTGGAACGTACTTGGGGCATTCCTTAATCCAAACCACATAATAGTACATGCGAAAACACCCTAGTTGGTAATGAAGGCAGTCTTCGGTATATCTTGTTCAGCCATTCTAACTTGATTGTACCCACTGTACCCATCTAAGAATGAATACATTTCATGTTCTGCTACTCTATCAAGCATTGTGTCAAGAAAAGGGAGCGGAAATGGATCAGGCACTGTAGCTGCGTTCAGTTTTCGGTAATCTACACATATTTGTAACTGCTTATTCTTTTTAGGGACAATAAAAATTGGAGAGATCCATTCAGCATGCTCTACTGGTACAATAAATCCGACTTTGAGTAGCCTATCAAGTTCTACCTTTACTTGTGATGCATAGTTCGGGTTCATCCGGTAGCTGGGTTGCTTAAGTGGTTTTGCTTCCGGCTTCAGCATGACCCTGTGTTGATAGATGCGCGGGTCCAAACCCTTCATATCTTTGTAATCCCATGCAAATACATCAGAAAATTCGCGAAGTAGTTGGATTAGATCTGCTTGAAATAATTCCGGTAAGTTTTCTTTTATTTTAACAAGTCGTGGATTTGCTTCATCTCCTAAATTGTAAGTGGTCAGTTGATCTTCTGGAACATAAAATTGTCGAGGCTTCTCTGTATTCTCAGATGGCTTAAAAAGTTGTTGTAGATCAGCGTCATCTATGGTAGTTGTTTCTTCTTTCATATCTTTTTCTGTTACAGTCATCACTGTACAAACTGAAGGATTCCAATTATTACAACAGATTGTAGATCAACAGTTCCTAGGGAGATCAAGTCAATGTTATTTTTCAGAAACTCTTCTTCTTCATCATCAGACAACCCATCTAGCATATGAACTGGTTCCGCAAAATACGATCTAGCATGCAACTCGCAAGGTTGTATAGCATCTAATTTTACAACGTATTTACGATTATTATCCTTGAAAGTGAGTTCTTGTGCAGACCAATCCTGTATCACCTTAGCGTGCTTCAGCCAAGGTCGGCCAAAAAGGAGGTTGTAATCAAGAGTGGATTCTGGTAAATCTAGTATGACAAAGGTCATTTTAAATGTTGTACCTTGTAAAGTGATTGGTACATTTCGTACAAGTCCTATGGGATGGACTCTTGATTGGTCGGCCATTCTGACAAAAAACTGAACTGGTTCGATTTCGGTCCACCCTAACTTTTTACACAATGCAGCAGTAGCAATGTTGACTCAGATCCTCCATCAATTAGTACCTGTGTGATTTTATGATTTTTATACCATACCGTAATCAAAGGAACTGAATGATCGACCGTAGAATCGGGTTCCGTTTGCACTGTTGCTGTTGCTCGAATGCAGGAAGGCACCGGACTGAATTGTTGTTGGAATTGTTGTCAAAATCCCGATACTAGTGCAAGCAATTGGCCTAGAGGAAGAGTGATGGATGCTTTAGATAAAATTTCCCAGGACCTTTGTGATTGGATTGTTTCCACAGATTCTGAAGATGATGCGCCTGCTGAAGATGATGTGCCTGCTGCTGAATCGGAATTATGTTGTTGTGTTCCTTCTTCGGTTAACGAAGTCTGGGTTACCGGAATAGGATCGGGGAAGACTGGAGGCTTTGCGGTGGTTCCATTGACTAGCTTTATCATACATCCTTTGTTGTTCACCGTAATGCCTGGTTCAAATATTTCTGCTGCTGGTTGCAGTTGTTTACCGGAGCGGGTCTGAATTACTGCAGCGTGCGTTTCTACTAGTGTGATTTGTACCATATTAGCCATTGGGTTTTGACGTTCTTTCTTCCTCTGGTCATACTCAGCTGCATCTTTACAAAATCTTCTAATGTGACCAAATTCTCCACAGAAATGACAGCGCGGTGGTGGCAAATTGGGATTTTTCGGTGGTTGTCCGATCTGCCAGCGGTTTGCATTATAGTTATTATTTCTCTGTCCTCTGTAATTTCGATATCCTTGTTGCTGGTTGTTTCTCATTTGCGAAGGAACATAGTGATTGGCTGGCTGCCATAGTTCCTGTATAATTGCATTGACAGTCGTTGTTCCCTGCACTTTGGCGTTATATGCACAGTTTTCGGTGGTGTGTCCGGTAGTGTTGCAGATAGCACAAAACAACTGATTAAGTGCACAAGTGGCACTAGTATGGCCTGAATTCTTACAGGTAGTGCAGTACATCTATCTGGTCGGGTCTTCGGTGGTATTTCTATTTGCTTTTAGCCACTCCAGATCTTCTGTAAATCCTCAACCTTGTTTTCCAGCTGCAAAGCCATTGCAATCACTGCATCTAGCGTCATAGCTCCTACACAGCGTATGATCATAATATGTTTAAGTTGCAGGGTCAATCCATTGATAAACCACTGAGTAATAACGTCATCCGGTAGGTTGGCATGTGCTGGTGGTAACTGCCTCAAATGAGTCCTGAATAGAGTGGCGTACTCCTGTACAGTTTGATTTATTTTCTGTCTATTGTTTTGCAGGTAATCAAAAATTTCGGCTGGATTCTTCTTTAGCCTGAATCTCTGCAAAAAGGCATCCCTTACTGCTTCATAGGTGCCGAAATAGTTAATATCATATTCTGTAAGCCATCTTGCTGCTTCGTTGATTAATGTCGATTGGGAAAACAATAGCCTTATACGTCGGATCAGGTGGATGGTTGAGTATTGCGTAGCTTATCTCAAATGTGTGTACATGAGCATCCGGGTCATCTCCTGGGAATCCACCAAATTTGGTGTACGTTACTCCTGTCGCAGTCGGCCTAGGTAGACAATGTTGTTGTTGTTGTTCGTTCATCGTGCTGATGGTTGTATGGTGACTATCTTCTGTATTCCGAGGCTCAATATCTGAACTGTCGGAGTCTGTATCAGCCTGTGCACTTTCCGGTTCGATAATCTTGTTCAGTATGCTTCGAATCTCGGTTTCAAACAAGCTACCTTCCTTCTTGATATCAAATGTAGGGAAGCTTACTCCCAATAGTGGTGATTGGGCTGAAGATTCACCAAGAAATGGTAAACCGTCGCCGAAAAAACTGCGACCTTTCAATAACTGTTACCGAAATATGACCGGAATGTGTCGAATTTTTGCCAAAACAAGGTGTTTTTTCGCCTTCGCTAATTTCTTTGGCTAAAGTGTTTCTAGTCGTAAACAAATTTGAATCTTTACCCAATGTTGTTAAGCTAACTTCAGGCTGCGTCCTGGTAGATTCTGGAGTTACAATATCTTCGACAGACTATTCCGAAATAGTACCGAAATTTACCAGAGGCGAAACACGTTCCATCGGAATATGATCGGAATCACTATTATCGTTCTTTACTTTCTTGACAACTGAGTTAGTCCTAGTTGTACTTCTACCTCCCGGAGTCATTTTTAGCAACTTAAGTACCCCAGGCTGGCAGTTCTTTGGATACGTTTCACCGGATCGAGTAACCGGCATGTATCATCTTTTGTACTAATCGCGTACGATTACTGTCAAAAAAAATTACAGTCACGTTTCCATAACAGGTTTGCAACAATTTGATCTGTTGCCACCTTCCCACAGATAAATGGCAATCTTGATAACACTTTCGACAGATAAACGGCAATATTGTTGCCACCTTCCCACAGACGGCGCCAGTGTTAAACGCTTTCTTAAACGCGAGACTAACTGTCAAAAATGCATTTAAGCACCTAAGTGTGTTCTTGGGAGTGGTAGGGGTCTCTTAGACAGAGGCCCTGTACTTAGTTCCCAAACTTGCTGCTCACACTCAGCACTATACTAATGTTGAGAGATCTATCAAAGATTGCCGTACTTAGATATTACCATCACAATCTTAGCTCAGTCACGTATACCGAATACACTAAAATGCTGTGTTGCATCTACACATAAACTTACTGGGAATGCCGGAACAAGAGTAATCGTTAACCTTTATCGAATGGATATAAACAATCAGACAACACCGTAAACACCGAGAACTCGATAGTTCAAACACACAGTTTGGAGACTCAGCGCGCAACTTCGAAGACCCTTACTGTACTTCACTTTATCGTCTGAAGATAGATTCCACACTACAGGCAACACAATACAGATCTGACTACCAGAATGCTACTACAGTTACTCAGATTTTACCAACCACTGGCAAAACATTCCAAGAATGGGTAACACACAATGCGCGGACTAATACCACAACTCAATAGAGATTCACAAACAACTTACTCAGACAACAGTCCACGATCTCTTAGTTGTGAATGGAATTCGCAACCTCAACAAAGATCGATAGGAACAAAACACAGATGCACACAGTATAATCGGAGTACGCAGATGTTAGACAACAACGCTACAGTAGTGTTCAGGCAATTCCCTAGACGGACAGTCTGGTGATTCCACGAATCGTCTCCCTAGTTAACAACAGAACAGATGTCGACGGCAGACAAACAAGAGCGACAGACAACAAGAGACGAATCAAAACTCAGAACACTGGAGATTATGCAACAGACACTACAGCTACGATCCGCTCAGTCACCCAGATAGACAGTCTGGTGATCCGTCATGTTCTCGTCTCTGCGCGTCTTCTTGATTTATATAACTTTTTACAAACTGTTTGTAACTACTTTTTTCACTCATGTGAACAAGATTCAGTTATACAATCTTCCCAATCGGGCGGCCGACTAACAATAGAAAACAAGGAAGGGGGGCGCCTCTTGCCCACGGGTTCTTACGATAGTACCCACACTCCCAACACCTTATGCAAAACTGATTGGACTTCTTAGCCCATTCCTCGGAATGCTATACAAGTGGTAAAGGTGTTCTAGCTCGAAGAAGCTCCCAGCATTGCATCAAAACTCCAAGTTCTATGTTACACGCAAGAAACAATTGTGAATGTCGAATTTCCAAAGATACGTATTTCCATGCTAATAAAGAATGTTCGCATGGCTTGACATTGAGAGCGTATGGAACAATGCAAAGGCAAAAGGAAAACAAAAGGGAGTTCCCCTATAAAATGATTAATGGGGGCTTTACAAAGTTCGAAGAGAATCTCTCGAACGGATATGACATTGGAAATGAGTAGCTCACTATCTATCTCTCAAAGGCCCCTGCAAGCTCGAAATCGTTAAAGAAATCCTAGTGTTTATCTCAATAGATATTATACTAGAGCTTGTTTGTCCTTCACATGTCAATAAAGAGAATATCAAGAGATTATCTATCCTCCTTGGGATCTTCACACTGTCGCACCGCATATATCCACACAACATTCCACTTCTTTAAGGTTGGCCTTTTAGCTCACTATTTTTCAAAGGCATGCACAATGCAGCCTCTTCCATGATAAAGCTCGGAATCGTTGGAGAAATCCTAGTGTTTATATCAACAGATATTATACTAGAGCTTGTTTGGCCTTCACATGTCAATGAAGAGAACAAACATCAAGAGATTATGTATCATCCTCCTTGGCATCTTCACACAACTGTTCCGCTATTTTTAGATTGGCATCTTCACACTATTGCACCGCATATATCCACACAACTCTTCCGCTATTTTAAGATTGGCGTTCATAATTACTACTAAACATGCGAGATAGATTTTCGATACTCGAGCAACAAAAACTTGGATCCAAGGGCGTCTTGAAGTGGATCCATACAACACATAAAACACGAAAAATACTCAGAATTCATTGATTTTTGCAAGTTCTGTTTTATAACATGGAAGACGGGATGAGTAGCATGCTCATTCATCTGTACAGTTATTCTTTCTAATTGAATCCAAATCCAAAAAGAGTAGACCATACGACCTGCTTTGTGGGATAGCAATCGGATGAGTACTATGCTCATAGAAGTAGCACATGGATTCACTTTCCGATGATCGGATTTCGCTTTTCGAATGACTCGAAAAGTACATCGAGTGCACATGATAATCCGGTGACTACATTCCCGGTGACCTTATCGAAGGTCTGGTCATCAGTCTAATTGATTCGAACCCATGAAGAGTAATACAATACGACCGATCGAACTGGCATAGAAACACACAGAAAGGTAGTCATGCTGTGTCTATTGGCTTGTGCCTGTTGTGTCCTCTGAGACACCTGGTGACATTGATAGTGAATCGAAGGAGTCAATCCTCATCGGTGTCTGCTGATCTCCTTTCCCACCGACGACACCTATTATATTTTCAATCATCCTCACGACTTGACTCATCTTCGGCCGATGCTCGGGCTCATGGGAGACGCAGGCCATGGCGATCTGAAGCATGCTCACCATCTCTTCCTCGTTGTTCTTGTACCTCTTCAGCTCCGGATCAAACACTTCCGCGGTCCATTCTTCTTGTACCACAGATTGTACCCATTTGGGAAGATCCGTGCCTCTTTCAAGCCCATTTGCCTGCGTTGGCATCTTCCCTGTCAGATCTCGAGCAGAAGCACCCCAAAGCTGTACACATCACCCCTTTGGCAGGCCTGTCCTCGTTGAGAGGTACTCTGGTGCCCTGTAACCTGGAGCTCTCGATGCTGCAGCAGCTGGACCGGCCATCAGAACGAGACCGAAGTCTGATACACACGCATTTCCATTCCTGTCGACGAGAATGTTGGAGGACTTGACGTTCCCATGAGGCAGCTTCTGCGCCTTGCAGTTATGGTGGATGAACGCAAGGCCTCTTGCAGCACCAAGTGCGAGCTTTAACCTGGTTGTCCAGTCGAAAGGCGTTCGTCCAGGAACTCGATTACCTACAACAAAAGAAATCAAGATCGCCTATCAGAATTTGCTGTCTGTTAAATGTGTGAATAAACAGTGCATGAGTACACGTGGTCAGGCAATCCATAAATACAAGCTGTAACAGTACACAAAAAAGAAATGTGGATGGGGGTGATGAGTTTTCATTATATTACCATGAAGAAGAGCATGCAGACTTCCACATGCTAGGTAATCATACACAAGAAGCTTCTCCTCCCTGGTGAAGAAGTATGCACGGAGACAAACGACATTGGGATGTCTCACTCTTCCTATGAGATCGATCTGCTGCTCAAATTCTTTCCTGCTCCTGCCATTAGCATCCTTGAGGCGTTTTACGACGACGCAGAGGCCATCTTCCAAAACAGCCTTATAGGAAGTTCCATAGCACCCCTTCCCTAGCATCTCTGCCGACGCGTGTAGCAGATCTTCCAGCACAAACTGCCTCCTGTCATCTAGAAATACTAGCTGGCCCTTTTCTGCTTCTGCATCTTCTCTTGAGCCGACAACAGTGGTTGAGATGTGCAAACAGCTCCTGTTCTTCTTCTTCTTTGTTTCGTTAGGACATTTAGGGGATGTCGGTCGGCGGTATTTCCTTCTGTAATACATGATGAACGCGAAGCATATGAGAATCACCACCACGATGTCGCCCGCTATGATGGCTACAAGGACATCCACGCCGATCCTGACAGTGTACCTTGTTCTCCGCTCTGAAGATGGAGATGCGGTTGATGGATAGGGTGGAGACGGTGATGGAAAAAGGACGGTGAAGATGGTCCTAGGAGGCTTGGACTGGAAGAGATAATTGTAGGATGATGTCCTTCGCCATCGCTGGATCCGTTTCTGACTGAGGGTGAAATCTTTTGGCATATTGATAAGGGATGCCCACAGAGTTCTCTGTTTCCATTGAAAGATGATGCAGGAAAACTGGAAAGTGAGCTCGGTATAGGACCCGAAAGATAGTTATCTGAGACATTGAAGTCTTTCAGAGAGTTCAAATGTAGGTCAGGAATAGCTCCTGACAATTCATTTCCTTGCAGCCTCAAAGTTGAAAGACTTAGCAAGCCGTTGATGGAGGACGGAATACTTCCTGTGAGGAAATTATTTGAAAGATCAAGCCTCCGGATTCCTGGAACTATGGTAGTGAAGTCAGGGATGGAACCTGTGAAGCTATTATGGGAGAGGTACAGAAGTCTGAGGTGCCTCCAGTTGCTCATATTTGGAAGAGGACCGTACAAATAGTCGCCATACAAACTTAAAAACACGAATCTCATCCAGCTCTGAAAGCGCATGAATGGAGCAGTTCAGCGGCACCTTGTTCATGACAAGGCGAGTAACTCGACCTCTGTCACAACGTATGCCGTACCAGATGCCGGAACAGGGATCCTCTCCTGTCCAGGAGCTTAGTTCTTGACCGCCCGAGAAGCAAGAACTCTTGAAAGTCTGCAAGGCTGAGAGGTCACTCTGCGAAGCCATAGCATGAGGTAATATGCAGAGCATCATAAAGAAGAAATCGAAATGTGACTTCTTCACCCTGTTCATTAAGTTATCCTTTGCAGGCCAGGGGACGCCAATCTGAGAGCCTCTGATTAATTTCTTAGCTGTGCAGAAGCCCAAGAGCATGCGGGAAACAGCTAAGGATCAAAGAGCGCGCACATAGCTTACCTTCGCTGAGCTTCACAGTTTTCATCGGAGGTGATAAACCGCAAACGAAAGGCTCTTCTAATATGGAGGAAAGCTTCAAACACAGAGCTTGCGCGTCACTCTGCAACAGCTCCGTCTCCAGAAATCAAAAGCTCACTTGACAGTCACTTGCCATGAAGCTCAGCCACTGGAAGAGATTGAGGGCTTACCTCTTTCTTGTGCAAAATTATCTCGAGATGTGCTAGATCATAGAGATGCTCCAGTGTTCTCTGCAATAACAATGCGGCCGCGATACGCTGACGATTGATGAGCACACCGTTCCACACAGACACAGAGAGAGAGAGAGAGAGAGAGAGAGAGAGAGAGAGAGAGAGAGAGAGAGATAACGGTCCTCTTGAACGGGAAGTACACGATGGAGTGGAGCTACCGAGCTAGTCACGAGCCGTGCTCACTAGTGCATGCACCAAACCTAGTCATGCTCAGCGCTCAAAGAGAACTCGAATGGTTGAAATGCTTGTGTCAAATGAGGTGATCTGAAGATAAAAGCTCATGAGTCACAAGAATATGTTTTCAGGTGGAGTTCCATATAATTTCTAGGAAAGCATAAACTATTAAGTTTAAAAGGGTAAAGCAACAGTCCCAAGGGGGAAAAGAAGGGAAAGACAGAAATCCATATTCTAAAGACTTTAGAAGGTTGTTGTAATCAGTGTCATTTGGTCTAGAATTAAGAGTCTTCTGCTCTAGGATTAAGTGCCATTTTGTCTAGACTTAGCACATATCAAGGTCATATGTGGCATTGTGGCATCCAGTTTTCTTAAACAAAATAGTATCATAATAATTTTGTACAGAGAGCAAGAAGTCCAAGCATCTTGAAGCAACCAGCAAAGACCTAGGTTAGTCACATCAGCTTTCCATGTGCAGGGGAGACACAAAGTTCCGAGAGAGGGTAGAGGATTAAACCATCACGAGTGTGTACCTATGGCTGCCAATTGATCACAAGAATTCTTGTAGCGGTACATCTAGACTGTAGTGTAGCATCAGCATGAGATATGATTGTTATTCACGGGTAGCTAAAACAAACATATATGTTCAATAATGACCACTAACACATACTGAAATACATTTTCAATATATTATATCGAGTTTATGTTTCGTAGATGGGTTGGTTAAGCACAAGTTTTTGATGTGGAAGTCTTCTGTTCAACTTTCGGACTCGATATGTAATGGCTTTGGTCAGTTTAAAACCAATTGTAATCAATTGTGAATTGTCTAACTCTTGTTTTGTGAGATACGGTAGGTGTGGTGAATATTATGCTCATTCATTTATACAATTGTTCTTTCAAAGTTAAATCTCGGGAGTAATTACTTGATGAATTTCCATTTTGACATAATATATATAGTACATCGATGAGTATTCTTCTTATTACATTTGCATTACTCTGCATTACTTTAAACTAGGTGAATCTTGGGCGCATCTCCTCATTTTTTAGGAGTGGACTCGAGGTTAATCTGATAACTATGTTGACAATTTGAGGCGTTTTGGATTATGAAATATGCTCAAAGCTGTTAAGATAACTCTAAATTAATATTGGCATTTCTTTGAGATAACATTCAAATATGAAGGATAAAGTATATGTAACTTTTGAATCTCGGTTAAGATGACACTTTCCTCTGTAAATAATCCCTGCTTTTTCCTCTCCTCCTCACTGTAGTTCTAGTTTCGTGATCATGAGTAACCTGAGGGTTGATCTCTTCAATGACAACTGTTGTTTTGGGTGCTCAAGCTGGAGGTATATTTAAAATATCGAAGAATTTTTTATCCTGGTGATCAATAGGAACCAGAGCTTTATCAAATTTATATCTTATTCTTGAAACATTAACATAATCCTTCGCCATTAGTGTTACCCTATGAGAATGAGCAGCACATAAATAGGCATCATTCATAAAATCAATAGCAAAGTCCTCTGCAGCTTCTTGCAGGCATAGCAGTGCTTGAGTTTGCCACCTCACATTGACAAAGGATGAGGTCTTCATCAAAGAACAGAGGTTGGCTGAGATCTGCTTGACAACTCTCATAAATGGAAGTCTAGGGATCAACAATCCCATAGACTTTTGAGCTCTTCTAATTTCCCTCAAGGACTTTACATTGTACTTGACCCTTTTTTTTTAAGGCTTGTCTGGCACATTGGCTTGAACCTTCTGGGGATTTTGCTTCTGGACATTTTCCCCCTGGGCATTTTGTTCCTGGGCATTTTGGTCCTGACCCTCAGGGTACAACTTCCTTGCTATCCTTTGGTCCGAGCCATACTCTGCACAAAATCAGAGTCTTTAGGCAAGGAATTAGGAAAAGTGGAAACTTACTCTCAAAAAGCTATGATCAATGACTCTTTCCACTGTCAAAAAATAATGATCAATGACTCTTTCCACTCTCAAAACTTACTCTCAAAAAGCTATGATCAATGACTCTTTCCACTATCAGAGACACGACCGATGCAAGCAATAGGAGTCATCCCGAAAATGCCCGGATGTCCCTGATTGTTTGCATCGGTCGTCCTTGAATTCATCATCAAATATCAATCAAATATATCTTACAATGCAAAATACTCAATTATCACTAAGAAAAACATAATTTGAAGGCTATGATCAATGACTCTTTCCACTGTAAGAGACACGACCGATCCAAGCGATTAGAGTCATCCATAAATGCCCGGATGTTCCTAATCGCTTGCATCGGTCATCCCTAAATTCATCATCATATTTCAATAAATACAAGTTAAAAAAAAGGTAACAATGCGAAATACTCAAGCATCACTAAGGAAACCAAAATTTGCAAGCTATGATCAAGGACTCGATGCCATTTAAGAAACATGACCGATCCAAGCGATTAGGGTTATCCAAAAATCTCGGATGTACCGTGATCGCTTGGATCGGTCGTGTCCATATTACCTAACGTAGAGAGCGCTCTCTATAGAAATTGTGAAGAAGCAGCTTAAAAACTTGGTGGCAATGGAACCTCGACGCTTGGCAAGTGTTGACAAAAAAAAATGAAGGAATTGAATAGGGAAGCTTAAATAGGTCCCAGAACTGAGTTGACCGTTGGTGCCATGTGGCATGCCACGATTGGTCCACCTCATATAGCCATTGCGAATTCCAACGTCTTTTGCCATGTGGCATGGTTTGATTGGTCCACGTCATCTATCCGTTGCATCACCCAACATACGCTTTGCCACGTGGCACTCGGTGATTGGTCCACGTCATTCGACCGTTCTTCTTCCCTCCTCGCCTATGAATAGCTACTTCCTTCACAAACTCAAATTTTGAACCTTCAGAGAATTTGTCTCATTGACATGCGTATTTTTCTTTCGTCACCGATGCGACCGATACAAGCGATTTTCCCCGTTTGACCTACGTTGACTCGCTCCAGTCGCTTGCATCGGTTGTGTTCTCCTAATAGACATAAAGGAGAAGCTGCAGCTAAGATGGAGAGAATGAATGAGATCCTTAGTGTCTCTCCATCAGAGAAACTTCTTGATTTCATGGTTCAAGAGGGTTTAACTGTAGATTATTTTCCTGATGCAATGACGATATTCAACCCCAAAATTGATTTTGAAAAACTCCTAGAGAAATCGAAAAGTTTTCTTAAGGATGAGTGGGAGATTTTCTTGGGTTTGATCAATGGAAGGATCCTTACTATTTCTCAGAAAACCTATGTCCATCCTCACATCTTTGGGAAGGATTCAATAGATAGGGCTAAAATCACAAGAAAATGCAAAAGGATATCCCCTTTGCCAGGGAAGCTTGATTTATGCCAAGAGCATGAAAAGGACTGCTGCTTGCTCCCTTTAAACATTGCCTTCTTGATATGGCTTGATCATATCTCAGTTGAAAAGGAGGAAAAATGTTCATGTTGAAGACGAGCTGTTCTTAGAGCTGACACTTGAGGGAAGCTCAAAAACTATGAAAGGTGTCATGGAGATTGTTGAGGAGATCAATCTCCAAGCAGAAGAAGAGCAGGTCAAAGATTTTGATGTGGCCACTTTTAAAGCAGAAACTGCAATAAGGGAGCCAACTGAAGAAGTTCAAGTGTCTGAGAAGTCCCTACTTCTCCCAAATCTACCTTTTTACTTTATCTCTGAAAAAGAGTTCATACCTCTATTTTACATTTAGGAACTTTTCAATCTAAGGGAGGACTACTGCCTTGTAGCTATAGCTGAGTCAGAAGAAGTTGCAAGGAGATTCATCAATAAGAAAGGAGAAAGAAAAGAAGAATTTTTGCTTCTTGATTTGGATTTGTCTAATGAAGAATTCAAAGATTCATCACAAGCTCATTCAAAATGCTTTGATAGAAGCCAAGACTTGCTGATGAAGAGTTTGATGAGCATCAGAAGAAACTTGGAATATACTCGTTTGGGCACGGCTATTCATTCTTGGATGTTGCTGAGGACAAAGGAACAATTTGTATTGACTCAAAAGAGCTCATTGAGGAGGAAGATGAGGTCAAGGTATGTTGTTTAATATATTCTTATGAATTAAAGGTTTTGTCCGAGATCTCCATTTTTAGTGAGAAATTGACCACGATCGATGCAAGCGATAAAGCCCATCGGATAATTTCCGTTGGGCCTTATCGCTTGCATCGGTCATGTTCGGACTTGAAGAGGAAGATGAGGTCAAGGTATGTAGTAAAATATATTTGCATGATTTTAAGGCAAAGGAGATGAGATGCCACAATCGGTTTTCTCCAAGGCCTCCATTTACACTGAGAAGTCGATCACGATTGATGCAAGCAATAAGGCCCATCAGATATTTTTCGTTGGGCCTTATCGCTTGCATTGGTCGTGTTTGGACTTGAGGAAGATGACGTCAAGGTATATAGTTTACTATATTCTCAAGAATTTTAGGTTAAGGATATGAGATGGGACCAATGCAAAATCTCTATCTTGTGTCAGATTTGTCCAAGTTCTCCATTAGAAGTGTTAGAAGTTGATCACGACCGATGCAAGCGATAAGGCCCATCGGATATTTTTCGTTGGGCCTTATCGCTTGCATCGGTCGTGTTTGGACTTGAGGAAGATGACGTCAAGGTATAGAGTTAACTATATCCTCAAGAATTTTAGGTTAAGGATATGAGATGGGACCAATGCAAAATCTCTATCTTGTGTCTTATTTGTCCAAGTTCTCCATTAGAAGTGTCAGAAATCGATCACGACCGATGCAAGCGATAAGGCCCATCAGATATTTTTCGTTGGGCCTTATCGCTTGTATCGGTCGTGTCTAGGAGTTGCATGCAGCATTGATTATAGATATCTGGCTTGTAAGAATTCCCCTCATTCATCAAATATTACATGTTTCTAGGTAGTTTGCAAACAGATATTGATGATGACCGATGCAAGCGATAACGACTGTCTGAATTTCTCTAAAGACCCTAATTGCTTGCATCAGTCGTGTCTCTTGCTTTTTTTCCAATTGTTTCAAGTTACTTCTCATGACTCCTAAAGTGTGCTTGCACTTCAACTAACCTTGTTTTTCATTTTTACCATAGTTAACTTTATTGGATGAAGACAATTACCTTGGCAGGGGCAAGAGAACAAGAAAAGCCATAGAAGAGAAAGGAAAAGCAAAGGTGGATATTCATTCTATTATCCACTATCTTCCAAACTTGAACCCAGACACTTTTTGTGTTATTCACAAGCACTATAGTGAGGAGCCAGACTTTGCATTGTTGTGCTTGAGGACTCTATCAAAGTACATGGGTTTTACTCCAATACCCTTTAATGCTTTCAGAGTTTTGCTGCTTGAAAGAGCAACTGCATTCAAAATTTTTGGATATGCCCCGGGACTCAATGCTTCAAGGGCAGGGTACTTTCTTTGTTATTCAAGCTATGCAATGGCTGCAGGGGTATCAGATTTAAAAAGCATTGCTGGATACAGGAGAAAAGAGTTCCTCAGATATAGAGGTGATTTGCCAGAGCCAAGCTCTTTAAAGAGGCTCAAGGAATGACTTGATTTTTTCAAATTCTATATCTCAACAAATGTACATATACAGAAATTGCCCAATGTGATATAAGACATTGCAAATTTTTGGTGTAATTGATCCATGGCCTAATATTAATTGTTATTGATTCTCTGGTCAAAGTCATCTGATGGTAATAGACATATTTCTTTTCAAAGCTTAATACATCATGAAATGTACATACATGACATCTTTATTTCTCAAAGAAATAAAAGACATTGCAAATATTAAAGCTCTGTTTGAAATGCAGTCTTTTTCATTTTGTGATATTGATACATGATGATTTTCTCTGGTGATAGTCATATCCTTTTGATTATATTTGGCATGAGGTCCTTTGTAATTGTCTTCTAAACAACCAATCAAAAAGCTCTCTGAAGGCATTGCTCTTTGTTACTCCTCCTCCTTTCCTTGTACACCTAAAGAAGCTTGTCCTTGCTTGATAATGAGATTTTTCCATGCCTTGAGTGTTCCACATGGCAAGTGGTTCTTTTTTCTGCAAAGAATGCACCATGCACAAGAAGAATATGCTAGAAGAGCAGAAGAATCTCATTAGATCTTTATTTCAATTAAAAATAAATAAATTGAATAAAATATCTTTGGAGCTCACCAAGTAGTATGTTATGTCTTTGGCACCCCATGCCTCTATGATGGTTTCTATAAGCTTTGTGGTCGCCTTTCTGAAATGTGTCACATAACTTTTGATGTTACCTGTTGCCTCATGATCTTAAAAAGATTATCTAGTTTGACCCTTACCTCCATTCTCTTTTTTGCTATTTTTGGTTTGTTTTTTACATTAGTCGTGACCTCACAAATTTTTTTCCAACAATTCCACATGGCATTTAGTTGTTTGTCATCATGGTTGCTGAAGAATCTCCTTGCTTTTGCACCTCCCATTGAGACATCCTGTAGTACATCACCTGTATTTTGTGAAAGCTTTGGATCTTTTCTTAGATGAACGTCACCACCATGAAATCCCATTTCTGAAAGAAGTCATTCACAATTTTTAATGCATTCATCTGCAAGAGTTATAGGCTTGATAGAATATGCATAATCCAAGTGAAGACGGACCAACTTGTCAATGATTCTTAACTCTGCATGTAGTGTACATATGTGTACATTTGTCCAATTCCAAAACCTCTACCTCTGCCTCTTCCTCTGCCAGAGTAGAATACCTGCTCAGAAATGGGCTTTCCTTGGGAGTTTGAATCCTTGCCAAGATTCTTTTCTTCAATAATCAGCATAGATACCAAATCAGCAAAATTCGGAATATTTTCCCTGGTCTGTATAGAAGTTCTGAACTGCTTATATGCAGCTCCTAAACCACGAAGGCACACTTCCACCTTATCATCATCATCTACATTCATGCCAATAGATGCAAGTGACTCACATATGCTTTTGATTTTTAGAGTGTAGTCACTTACCGACATGCTAATTTTCTCCAATGTATGCAGCTCGTTCTTGAGTTGCAATTTCCGTGCCTTTGTATTGGTCTCGTACAAAGTGACCAAACTGTTCCAAGCCTCTTTTGGAGTCTTGGCATCCTGTATGTGTCCAATCATGCTATCCTGTATGCTAACAGATAGCCAATACATTACCTTTTGTGCTCCTTGATTCCATTCCTCATATGCTCTTAACTGTTCTGCAGTCCGATTCCTTTCTGGTAACTGCGGAGCATTTTCATTCTCTCCTTCGATGTACTTCTAGTAGCCTTTTCCCATCAGGAAATTCGTCATTCTGAATCTCTAAGCATGACTCATTCCATCTGCGTTTGCCATTTCTGCAACAATTCACAACACCGCAACACACTACAAGCAGCACTTCTGCTTGAACACTGTCGCACTATGACGTGACAGTTCGATCTCAGAAAAACACAGTTTTCGTGTATCAATAGTAGACGGAATCACTTGAAATTCTGAATCTGGAATATATGAGTGTCGCCGAACACAACGCAAGTTACAATTTCTGAAACTGACTTGTTTTTTCTGTGGGCCCCACCTTGCGGGCTCGAAACAGAGGTCGAGATGGCTCCAAAACTTCGATCTGACAAAAACAAGTGACCCTAAAGGAATAACTCTCGAAAATATTTTGAGGTCTTCTACCTTCACGGCGATTTTCGTAGCAAACGGAGGCCGTTTGTGAAATCGCGTTTTCTCCACGCCTTGCCGTGTAGTCTTCACCGTCGCCTTCTCCACGAGCTCTCTATAGCCACGCTGGCTCTGATATCATGTCACGAGGAAGGAGATAAGGAAGAGAGCTCACACACACACTCTCACTCTCAAGGAGAAGCACACACACAGATTGAGGCAAGGAAGAATGATCTTCTTGTTCTTCTTCTATTACATAAAAGGAATGTACAAGAATGACCTAAAAAACAAGAATACAACCAGTGCAATATATAAAGACCAGTACATAAGGAAAAACCTAATGTCTGCGAATGAGTGAGCTGGCAAGAAACAAATGTGCCATCACTCTCGGTAGATAAATCTAATAAAGCTCAATAAAGTATCCCTGACATATACCGGCGTGACCACTATACATGTCAGAGAAACGAAAAACTGGTACGTGTCATCCTGGATCATCAGATGTTGAGCTTGATATCTCAACAAGGCGTACCGAATTAGTCATCGTTTTAATCAAGTCACATATCAACTCGATCTTTCCCCGGAGGTACACATCCACAACCCGTTTCATGTCAGCCTATTGAAATGCTTCCACCACGATACACATTTTGGACGACAAGTCACTCTCATGGAGTACCCAATTGATCAGCGACAACCCGAATTAATCCTAAAGGAATAGAGCTTTTAGTTCCTTGTCAAGTGGCATGGATGGCCCCTCAAAGAAGCCACATGGGTAAGTAAAGACAACATGCCGCCCATAACCCAATCCCTCATTGAGGCATTCGAGACGACTCATGCATTGACATCCCAAGCCCGTATACCATAGCTTTTCGAGGACATAAAGCTCTTCAAAACAGGGGAGAATATGTAACAACCCATGGGCAGGAGCCCCCCTTGTCCCCCTTGTTTTTCTATCCAGAAACATTTGGTGCCCGTGGAGTTTGCTGTGCGGCACCAAATTGTGCATGACTATAGGGGGACATAGTGAGCCTCCGTAGACCAAGATCAAGCAATCCTCAAGCAAATTGTGCTAACTACGTGTCGTAGCCCCGTGCTAGTCCCCTGGGCACCTCCTTCTCGAAAGCGCATGCTATGCCATCGAGAAGTCTCTTGTAACGCGTTTGCCCGCGATGCTTAACGCGGGCTGGCTCACCTTGTGCGTTTCCCCTCGATGCTTAATGTAGGCTAGTTACGGCCGTTTTCATTGTAACTCATTTTCTTTTTTTTAATGTAAAGGAAGTTCGGCAATAGCCTACTCTCCCGGACTTGAATTAAATAAAGAAAAGTACAAGAGAAGGGGACTAGTGCCCACGGGACCCCCCAAATCCCACAAAGCAGGGGAAGCTTTTACAGAGCTTAGATGACATTACAAAGAAGGTTAATTACCCTCTCATCACCCTCATGTGGGGCCCACTTGGGTTTAAGCTTGTTATCGATCAAAAGGAGTACTTGATGATGCCTAAAGGGGGGGGGATTTTTTACAGTTGACAATCCTTTTGCCAAGGAGGAACAGCGATTTCTCAATTGACCACTCCTTGGGGGAGTCACCGAAGTTGAAAGCACATCTTTCCCGCCAGATTTCCATAGAACCTCCCCTCTGATGGCGTTCCAGAGAGTCGCGGAGCAGCCGATCGCTTCTCCCAGCAGGGCTTGCTGCCAACTGAGACGTTTTTGAAGTCTAATTCTCTTTCCAACCACCTGCCAGAGTCTGTTGGAGTTGGGGCAGGTAAAGAAGATGTGTGAAACATCTTCGATAGACCGGTGGCAGCGTTTGCACCAAGGAGGGATCCCACAAATTTTGCTAGCCTTAAGGTTGGTCCAGATTCCGTGATGAAGAATTTGCCATAAGAGGACAGACTTTTTGATTTCTATGAGGGGGTGCCAGATAGCCATGAACTTCATGTCCCACTGAAGCCGCGTCCATGACAGGCACCACTTTTTGTTGAGGTTGACCTGATAGTCGATCGTTTCTTTGATGTTCGGGATTTTTGATAGACTATTCCCATTGTGCCATTTGAGACCAAGCGAGCTCGGCATGTCGTGTCCCATGAGAAGGCGAACTTTGTGTCGGTCCCAGGCGAGAAATCTGCTTTGCAAAGTGTTCCATTCTTCATGCGAAATGTTGATGCTAGGGTCAATATCCTCAAAGTTGATCCAGCGGTTGGTGTCTTGTTTCCAGAGATGTTTCCATTTTTTGAAGCCTTTGTTCCATAGCTTCTTGGCGTTTTGAATGTTCCAAGATTCCACACTCCGGATGCCATGGATCGGAAACCAGATAGAGTCGTTTTGTCTGATACCGGCAGCCCACTTCCAGTCTTCACTTATTCTTGTGAAAGCTTTGACTTTATTCCAACTCTTCCAAAGGGAGCACACCAGATTAGAGCCTTTCGGGAAGACGGGGATCGGGGAAAATAGCAAGGTCAAGATGTCAAGATTCTTCCAATTTGGGAAACCCATGAGCGCCAACTCATTCTTGTTTCTGAAGATCAACTTGGCCCACGAGGCCTCCCCGTTGCACCAAGCCTTAGTCATCCATTTGGCTGACAGTTTGTTAGCCATAGCACCCAATGTCCAAGATACCAAGTCCCCCACTATCTCTATGGCTGGTGCAGATGGACCATTTGATTTTAGGCACCCCCCTCCTATTGTGGTCGCCCGTCCAAAGGAAGTTTCTACAAATACTATCCAGTTTGGACAGATCTTGCTCTTTCGGTCTCCAACAAGAAAGGAAATAAATGGTAGATGATAAGAGGAACGTGTTGATGACCCATAGCACGGCCAGCAAGATTGATTTGCATACCTCTCCAATAGTTAAGCTTGTTTTCGAGTTTGGCAAGCACCCAGTTCCACCGCTGTTCCATAGAGACGCCAAACCCCAAGGGAATCCCAAGAAGCCAAAAAATTTGGCCCTGCGGAATGATTTGACAGCCATGATCAATGAGAAGGTCGGGTTGTGACCCACCAATAGCTCTAAAGGCGGTCTTAGAGTGGTTGATTATGGAGCCAGAGGCTTCACAAAAAGTAGCAAGACACTTCCAGAACGTCTCAAGGCTGGTACTGTCATTGTGCACAAAAGCGTTCATATCATCGGCAAAAGTCTCATGGTGATCTGACTGTGGTCATGCGGCAAACGAAGGCCTTTAATGTTACCAGCTTCCACCTGATGCTCCACCAGCCTGCTAAGCCCTTCCGTGGCAATGGCAAAGAGAAGGGGAGCCAATGGGCACCCTTGTCTGATAGATCTTCTAAGTTTGATCACCTTAGAAAGATTTCCATTAATGTTAATTTGGGTCGATGCGTTTCCGAGAAGGGTCGCGATCATCTTGGTGAATTTCTGACTACATCCAAGATCTTGTAGCGACTGTAGAATATAGTCCCATTCTAGCCTGTCGTAGGCTTTATCAAAGTCGATCTTGAGGAAAACCACTTCTTGTTTAGACTCATTTGCAAATTCAAGACCTTCCCAGATATCTATTATGGTTTCCAAAATTGACCTGCCTTTGATGAAACCTTTTTGGTCCTTCGCTTAACCACGCTCTCAAGTGGCAAGAGATTCTGTTGGCAATGA
Organism: Ceratopteris richardii; assembly: GCA_020310875.1. Lineage (NCBI taxonomy): Eukaryota > Viridiplantae > Streptophyta > Polypodiopsida > Polypodiales > Pteridaceae > Ceratopteris > Ceratopteris richardii. The sequence continues at coordinate 24,403 of MU264163.1, forward strand.
CTTTGGCGATGATCTGTATCCTATTTGGAGCATTGTAATGGGACGCCAATTTTCTATTCTGTTCTTTTCCCCTTTTTTGTGTACTAACTTGATATGCCATTGTTGAGGCAAGAAGGAAGCGCGCCAAACTTGAGTGCCTCTTGCCAAACCAAACGAAGAGGGGTGGCAACCACCAACTTGAAGGATTTAAAGAACTCATTAGTGAGCCGTCGAGACCCGGGCTTTTACCTGAGGGGGAGGGCATCAATGACCTCAATGATTTCGGCTTTAGAGATAGAGGCATGAAGCAGAGAGTGAAGGTTGGGTGGTATCCTGTGGGGGGAAACCCTAGAGATGGCTGCCATACAGTCCCTTCTGTGGTGGGAGATGATGGAGAATGTTAATCTCCAAAAGAACAACTTACTCTTGTGATTAGAGCACCTCTATACCAAGAGTAAGTCAAACACTTCACTAATTTAGAGGATCAATTGCTAAATATCAAAAGATGAACAAATCTGTGAAGAAGGTGATACACAGAAAAGTCTGCTGCACTATTTCTCAACATTGACCTATCAAATCTATAAAGTTTTTTATGAAACTTTGTACGAATCATCTCCTAGAGATTGCGCAACTATTCCAAGTTGAATTACTCCAAAAGATTAAGTATAACTTGAGAAATTGATTTCACAAGTTACCTATGTCAGAAACTGTTATCCAAAACAGTCGACTCTACACCTGTAACTTTTAAGACTTGATTCTCCTTGAATAGAACCCGTTTTTACAAAATGCTTCTAGACATAAGTAGCTTATCTTTCAACTTAAAGATTAAGCCCTCACTCATGCAAAACTTTAAACTGTGCTAGGAGAAATGACCAAAACATTAACTTCGAAATATGCGCCTGTTTTAGGAACCAATGAATACACTTCACATATGAATGTTCCTACACTTAATTCACTCAGCCTGATTACAATTGGAAGCTGAAACTTTGCACAGAGGTCAAGCAACTCTCAACTTAGACTTGTACAAAAGCATTCCACAATTGATCTACTGTAGAAGGAGAACACACAGAAACATCGGGCGCAAAATTTTTCATTTACTCAGAGAAAATACAACTGAGTGATGAGAGCTAACTCAAAATCACTTTCCTCTATCTTATGACTTCTATCTCCCTCATTCTTGACTTCTAACTAATGTCACATAAGCTCTCATACATGCCCCGACTTTTCTCAAGGTATTTATAGATAATTTGTACATAATTCTTACTGAACAAAAGATCTAAGTCATCTATGACTATGCTAATGTACATATGTGTACACTTCTCTTGTCCTCTGAATATGATCTTCTTCCATACTTTAGGAATTGATTCTTCCTTCATCATTTGATCTTTCAAGCCTTCAATTGGTGATTGGTATGCACCAACAGCTCCCCCTCAATCATCAATTGAGGTCTTCTCTGTCTTCTTGATACTTGCCATGTCTTTGAACCTTTGTAACTTAGGTCCATCCAAACTCTTTGTCATCATATCTGCCACTTGTTCTTTTGTTGGAGTATACATCACTTCAATCTCTTTATCTAGTACCTTTTCCCTCAAGAAATGATACTGAATCTCTATATGCTTAGTCCTGGCATGAAAAACAGGGTTAGCTGCCAAATACAAAGAACTCATATTGTCTCCAAAAATTATTGGAGTACTATGATCAAACTCAAAACTCTTCATCAAGGTCTTCAACCATATCACTTCTTTTGCAGCTTCTACCATTCCCTTATACTCAGCTTCTGTGGATGATAAAGCAACTGTATGTTTGCTTCTTTGAACACCAAGACACTAACTTATCTCCAACATAACATAGATATCCATGAGTAGACCTTCTATCATCGAGTCACCTGCCCAATCTGCATCACTAAACACTTTGATTCTTGTGTCAGAAGTGAAACCATAATACAAACCTTCACTTAGGGTTCCCTGATATATCTGAGTACCCTTTGGGCTGCAATCCAATGAGTCTTCTTTGGACAATGCATGAATTGTGACAACACACCTACTGCATATGATAGATCTGGCCTGTCAAGGTAGCATAGATTAGACTACCTACCAAACTCTGATATTTCTTCATGTCATTGAACTCTTCACCTCCATACCTGCTTAATTTATGATTTACCTCCAATGGTGTAGTTGAGGTCCTTGCAATCTTCCATGTTAAACTGATCAAAAGATTCTTCAAGTATCTCTCTTGTGAAACATATACTCCATGTTGAGTATACACAATCTGCATTCCTAGAAAATAAGATAAGTTTCCCAAGTCACTTATCTTAAACTCCTTCTCTATTTGTCTTTTGAATTCATTGATTCCTTGAGCATCTGTTCCTGTAACAATAATATCATCAACATAAATGCACATGTAAATGTATCCATTTTCACTTGCCTTCACTAGCAAGCTACTATCTGCCTTTGATGCTTGAAAACCACATTCATTCAAGAACTTGACCAATCTGTAATTCCAAGCTCTTGGGGCTTGCTTCAACCCATATAAAGCTCTCTTGAGCTTACACACATAATCTGATCCAATTGATTCCATAAAGCCTTCTGGTTGCTCCATATATACTTCATCTGCAATGTAACCATTTAGAAATGCATTTTTCACATCCAATTGTGATAATTTCCATCCTTTGCAAGCAGCAATAGCAATCAATGTCCTAATTGTAGACATCTTAGCAACAGGACTAAGGTTTCATCATAATCTACCCATAAGTTTGGGCATAACCTTTGACCACTAGTCTAGCCTTATATCTAGACACCTTACCATCTGCAAACCTCTTTGTTTTATATACCCACTTGCATCCAATGACTTTCTGATTCTTTGGTCTTGGTACTAATTCCCAAGTTTCATTTTCAAGTAGAGCATCATACTCTTCTTGCATTGCCTTCTCCAATTCTGTTTACCTTTGGCTTCTTCATAAGTAGTTGGATCTTCTTCTGTTTTCACAATGTAGGCATAATCTTTTGTGTTAGGAAAGATATATCATAACTATACCTTATAGGTTCTTTCCTTTCCCTTGTTGATCTTCTGATTTCTGCACTTCTTGAAGTTTCAGCCTCATTTGATTCTGGATCAAATCTTGGCCCTTCTTCTACATGATCCTGCACTCTACATCTAGAGTCAACTTCATCAACAATTTCTTCACATACTTTTACCTTTGCCTTTCCTTTCCTTTGTATTTCTTCAACACCTGCATACTCATTTGTGATCCTGTATACCACATGTCTTGCTCATCAAATGTTACATCTTTAGTAACAAGAAATTGCTTTTGTGGATGGACTCCACAACCTATAACCCATTGTCTATCATCATATCCAATAAACACATACTTCTCTGCTTTTGGTTCTAGCTTATGTCTTAATTGTGAAGGAACATAAGCATATGCACTACATCCAAATACTTTGCAATGATCAAGACTAGGCTTCTTACCCCACCATGCTTCATAAGGGGTTCCTCCATCCAAAGCTTTGCAAGGCAACCTATTCACAAGGTATGTGCAGTATTAATAGCCTTCTGCCCATAAGTAATTTGGACAATTCTTTTCCTTCATCATGGCTCTTGCAAACTCTACAAGAGTCCTATTCCTCCTTTCTGCTACTCCATTTTGTTGAGGGGAGTACCTGCAAGTCACTTCTCTTTTGATACCTGCATTCCACAAATAATCATCAAACTCTTTTGAGAAATACTCTCCCCCTCCATCTGATCTTAACCTCTTTAGCTTTTGTCCTGTGATCCTTTCTGCATAAGCATGGAAATGTTTGAATGTCTTGAAGACTTCTGATTTATCCTTGATTACATACAAAGTAATCCACCTGGTTGCATCATCAACAAACAACACATAATATCTGGATCCATTTATGCTATAGTCCCTTGAGGGACCCCATACATCTGTATGAACCAATTCAAGCATGTTTGAATACTTGTACCCTGATTTGTTGTAAGAACTCTTATGTGCTTTACCTAATTGACAAGCTTCACACTTGTACACCATATGTTGCCCTTCAATGTTTGGCAATCCAAGCACTACCTGATTCTTTGACATCTCCTTTATAGCTCTCTCATTGAAATGACCTAGCCTCTTATGCCATAGGTCTAATTCAGACACCTTTTGACCTCCATAGGTAAATAGTGCATGTCCCACATTACCTTGGACTTTGAGAGTAACAATCTTCCTCCTTTTTACCTGCAATTATGTTTCTATATCCCTGATTTGGATCTTGTACATAAACACCATCATTTGTGAATCTTACCTCATATCCTTCTCCACAATTTGCCCTACACTTATCAAATTTTTAGGAATAGTAGGAACATAAAGTACCTTGCTCAGAAGTGTACTTCCATTCTTTGTCTTCACTGATCCAATGCCTCTCCACTTTATGTTTGGTATTGTCACCTGTCTGAACTGTATGTCCATTTACCCTTGCTTCCATATCAGTCATCAAGGATAGATTCCCACTCAGATGGTTGCTGCACCCTGAGTCAATATAAAACACCTCTTGATCTTCTCCCATTGATTCATGAGTTGCATTCAGGATAAGAGTCATGTCATCCTTCTGATCTGATGCATAATTGTAATAATATTGTTGTAGGACTGAGATTGGAAGTTTCTTCCACCTCCTCTACCATATGATGTCCTACCACCTCTTCCTCTGAAATTGCCTCTTTGGTTTCTGCCTCCTCTACCTCTTTGATTATAATTCTGATTGTTGTATCCTCACTTTGATTATTATACCAACAATCATTTGCCAAATGATTTGTTCTGCACAAATCCAACAAGCTTTAGCATTATCTTTGTTCTTACCTCCTCTTCCTTTACCTCTGAATTTGTCTTCCCTTTTGTGAAGTTGGCTTGATTTGAATTCCCTTCATCATCATTTGATTGCTTTCCTTTGCCATTCTTTTCTTGTCTTTGGAGTACATAGCTTGACTTGTACTTCTATCATTGTCTCCTTTAAGATCCTGCTCAAAGGTTAGCATGTGTCCCTAGCAATTGATTAAGGTCAGGAGTAAAGTGATCAAGTGACAACTCTATGGATAATATAAAAGGCTTCCACTTCTCATCACCTCTTAGACCTGTAAGTATTTGTCTTACCAACTTTTCTTCTTCAATATCTTCATCCACTGCTCCCAAGCTATCTGCAATATCTTTCATCCTTGCCACATAATCTGAAATTGATTGTGAGCTCTTCTCTTGAAAGTTTGTGAACTCAGCCCATAATGAGGACTTCCTTGACTTAGTTGTATTTTGGAAATGCTCTTCCAAGGCATTCCAAACATCTGTGGCACTTTCCAAACCTCTGATGTGAGGTAGAAGGTAATCATTTACAGACATGTAGATGATACTCCTTGCTTGAGCATCCTTTCTCATCCAAGTCTTTCAACATTGCAAGTTCTTCCCTAGTAGGAATACTTGGATCTGCAAATTCTGGTTTTTCTTCATCTCCTATAATAAATGATATAAGATCTTTGCTCATGAGGTGTGCTTCCATCCTCATGGACCATGCTGGATAGTTCTCCCTATCTAGCTTATCAATCTGCAAGCTTTCTCCCATCTTGTATCCACCTGTGTATTGAAACTTCAAGCTTTACAAACAATGTATATACCTTTACTTCAAATTGAACTCCTTTTGCCTTTCTTGATGTCAATTTGTCTTCTCCCCAAGCTTTGACTCCAAGCTTTCACTTCTTGATCCTTCAAGTGTTGAATCTCTTGAATCTGCAGCAGTCGGGATCCTCCTTTTCTTGAAATTGATGTCTCCTGCTCTGATACCACTGATGGAGAATGTTAATCTCCAAAAGAACAACTTACTCTTGTGATTAGAGCACCTCTATACCAAGAGTAAGTCAAACACTTCACTAATTTAGAGGATCAATTGCTAAATATCAAAAGATGAACAAATCTGTGAAGAAGGTGATACACAGAAAAGTCTGCTGCACTATTTCTCAACATTGACCTATCAAATCTGTAAAGTTTTTATGAAACTTTGTACGAATCATCTCCTAGAGATTGCGCAACTATTCCAAGTTGAATTACTCCAAAAGATTAAGTATAACTTGAGAAATTGATTTCACAAGTTACCTATGTCAGAAACTGTTATCCAAAACAGTCGACTCTACACCTGTAACTTTTAAGACTTGATTCTCCTTGAATAGAACCCGTTTTACAAAATGCTTCTAGACATAAGTAGCTTATCTTTCAACTTAAAGATTAAGCCCTCACTCATGCAAAACTTTAAACTGTGCTAGGAGAAATGACCAAAACATTAACTTCGAAATATGCGCCTGTTTTAGGAACCAGTGAATACACTTCACATATGAATGTTCCTACACTTAATTCACTCAGCCTGATTACAATTGGAAGCTGAAACTTTGCACAGAGGTCAAGCAACTCTCAACTTAGACTTGTACAAAAGCATTCCACAATTGATCTACTGTAGAAGGAGAACACACAAAAACATCGGGCGCAAAATTTTTCATTTACTCAGAGAAAAATACAACTGAGTGATGAGAGCTAACTCAAAATCACTTTCCTCTATCTTATGACTTCTATCTCCCTCATTCTTGACTTCTAACTAATGTCACATAAGCTCTCATACATGCCCCGACTTTTCTCAAGGTATTTATAGATAATTTGTACATAATTCTTACTGAACAAAAGATCTAAGTCATCTATGACTATGCTAATGTACATATGTGTACACTTCTCTTGTCCTCTGAATATGATCTTCTTCCATACTTTAGGAATTGATTCTTCCTTCATCATTTGATCTTTCAAGCCTTCAATTGGTGATTGGTATGCACCAACAGGAGAGGGGGTTTGAGGTCCCCAGGAGTCTCGTGAAGTGCCCTTCAATGATCCCAAAATTATCTTCTTCCGTATTGCATACATTGCCATTTGCGTCTAGCAATAAGGGGATCAATTCTCTGTTGTGTTTCCTTTTGAGGATACGGCACATCTTTTTGGTGGGTTTGTCGGCTTTGCCAGCCCACCACTCCTTGAAGAAAATTTGCAAATTTTTCCTTTGTATCTCTTCCTCATATCTCAGCAGCGCTCTGATTTTTCGAAGTCCTTTCTGGGCTTGAGATTTTCCTTTGTTCACTTCCTCTCGAGCCGCCAGAGTCTATGATATAGAGTTTCTCTACGAGCCCGCCGCACAGTCTCTAGCATCTTCCTGGATCTAATCATGATCTGTGACTTATCGACCGCACTTCTCCAACACTTGGCTGGGGACAAGCCAGTGGCAAACGCCTCCTTCCACACATCAGAAATTTCTTGATGGACGGAGGGGAGAGAGAAGGAGGGCACACTGGCATGGAACCACGGAGCCTTACGGATCTTGGTGGGGGGTTGAAAAGTGATGACGATCGGGTAGTGATCAGAGATGGTGAGGTCGGTGCGTTGCGTGAGGGAAGGGTGGCCCCACTGATGAGTAAAACTCTGGGAAATGTAGCAT
>MU264164.1:0-5000 GCA_020310875.1 Ceratopteris richardii
ATAGATACATAGATAGGTAGGTAGATAGATAGATACATAGATAGATAGATAGATAGATAGATAGATAGGTATATATCTATATATATATATATATATATATAATATATATATATATATATATATATATTATATATATATATATATATATATATATATATATATATATATATATATATATATATATATATATAAATAGATAGATAGATAGATATATAGATAGATAGATAGATAGATAGATAGAAAGATAGGTAGATAAATAGATAGATGGATAGATAGATAGATAGATAGATAGATAGATAGATAGATAGATAGATAGATAGATAGATAGATAGATAGATAGATAGATAGATAGATAGATAGATAGATAGATAGATAGATAGATAGATAGATAGATAGATAGATAGATAGATAGATAGATAGATAGATAGATAGATAGATGGATGGATGGATGGATAGATAGATAGATAGATAGATAGATAGATAGATAGATAGATAGATAGATAGATAGATAGATAGATAGATAGATAGATAGATTGTTGGAGCAAACCAATCACAAATTGGTGATTATACAGATCTTGAAGAAGGCTTATGGTCAGAATGAAGTGAAGAAAGATACTTGAGAAAGTGAAGAAGATTCTAGAGTGATATCTTGTACACATATGTACATATAAGTGGAAATACTCGTAGTTTGAGTAGAGCAAAATCCTTAGGATGGTAAGGAGTAATGTTATGGACGCAAGATGAGTCAAAGATCATGTATATATAAGTTAATGATGATGAGAAATGTATGTGAGAGTCATTTGTAGATGACAAATGTCTTAGAGATGTGTAGAGAGTTTTTTCCCAGAAAATAGCGACGGGTTTTTCTCTGAGTGCTCTCTTCTGATCATGTGGATCAGGATTCCTTTTGTACACATCTAATTGAGAAGCTAATGAAGCTATGTCTAGAGTTTCAGAATCTAATTCTTTTCCTGCTGTGAGAATGATCAATAGGAACATTTGTATGTAGAAATGAAAACTGAAGTCTGAGAATAGCGCACTTTTCGTCTCAGTGTTTTGCTTAGATCTGAGTGTATACTGTAAAGTTTTTGATGAGTGAGCACTTAAAATTTAAGTTAGAAGATAAGGAAGCTATGGCTAAAGGCATTTAGCAAAACGGGTTCTGTGTTGAGAGAAATTAACTTGAGAAGTTGACTATGTTGAAGGCGCTACTCTGGAAGACAGTTATGACATAACTTTGATCTTAAGGATCAAATTTAATTTTTGATGATTAGTTTTGAGAACTAATACTTGGTATGATTGCGCAAAGGTATTGCAAATACGTGTGTATCATTTGCTTGAAGAAATTTGAAGTTATGTGCAGGTAATGAAGTTGATTTCTGAAGCAGACTTTCTGAAGAGAACACTTCTTCACTTAGAGAAGTGTTGATGGAAGTTTTGGTAAAGAAAGATAGTATTTGTGTAAAGTTTGGTTTATAACTGACATAGAAGTGTTCTTAAGTCAGTATAGATCAAACCTTTGGAGATTAAGAGGTCTCCAACAGTGGTATCAGAGCTGAAGGTGCAGTATAAGAGAAGAAAAGACAATCGAAGTTCCGACTGGTGCAGATATTGAAGTTCTTCATAACTAAAGGAGGACAAGGACAAATTATTGAAGACAACCTGCAGAAGTTCAAAGCACGAATTTGAAAAGAATCAAGAAGGACAAATCTCATATCAAAGGTACACTTTATCCTCTTAAATCATAGTAATTGCAGATACAGAAGGTCAAGGATGGGAGAAAGCTTGCAGATTGATAAGCTAGTAGGGAGAACTATCCAGCTTGGTCCATGAGGACGGAGGCACACCTCATGAGTAAGACTTAATGGCAATTCATTACAGGAGATGAAGAAAAACCTGATTTTGCAAGATCCTAGTATTCCCAACTAGGGAAGAACTTGCAAATTTGAAGACCTGGATGAGAAAGGATGCTCAAGCAAGGAGTATTATTTACATGGCTGTAAATGATTATCTCCTACCTCACATTAGAGGCTGGAAAGTGCTACAGATGTTTGGAATTCCTTGGAGGAGCATTTCCAAAATTACAACTAAGTCAAGGAAATCCTCACTATGGGCTGAGTTCACAACCTTCAAGAAGAAGAGCTCACAATCAATTTCTGATTATGTGGCAAGGATGAAGGATATTGCAGATAAGCTTGGGAGCAGTGAATGAAGACATTGAAGAGGAAAAGTTGGTAAGACAAATACTTACAGGTCTGAGAGGAGATGAGAAGTGGAAGCCTTTCATATTGTCCATAGAGTTGTCACTTGATCACTTTACTCCTGATCTTAATCAATTGCTAGGACACATGCTAACTTTGAGCAGGACATTAAAGGAGACAATGATAGAAGTACAAGTCAAGCTATGTATTCCAAAGACAAGAAAAGAATGGCAAGGGAAAGCAATCGACTGATGATGAAGGGAATTCAAATCAAGCTAACTTCACAAAAGGGAAGATGAATTTCAGAGGTAAAGGAAGAGGAGGTAAGAACAAAGATAATGCTAAAGCTTGTTGGATTTGTGGCATAACTAATCATTTGGCGAATGATTGTTGGTATAATAATCAAAATGGTGGAAGCAATAATCAGAACTATAATCAAAGAGGTAGAGGAGGCAGAAACCAAAGAGGCAAGCTTCAGAGGAAGAGGTGGTAGGACATCATATGGTAGAGGTGGAAGAAACTTCCAATCTCAGTCCTACAAACAACAATTATTATAATTATGCATCAGATCAGAAGGATGATATGACTCTTATCTTGAATGCAACTCATGAATCAATGGGAGAAGATCAAAGAGTGTTTTATATTGACTCAGGGTGTAGCAACCATCTGAGTGGGAATCTATCCTTGATGACTGATATGGAAGCAAGGGTGAATGGACATACAGTTCAAACAGGTGATAATACCAAACATAAAGTGGAGAGCATGGATCAGTAAAGACAAAGAGTGGAAGTACACTTCTGAGCAAGGTACTTTATGTTCCTACTATTCCTAAAAATTTGATAAGTGTAGGGCAAATTGTGGAGAAAGGATATGAGGTAAGATTCACAAATGATGGTGTTTATGTGCCAGATCCAAATCAGGGATATAGAAACATAATTGCAGGAAAAAAGGAAGGAAGATTGTTTACTCTCAAAGTCCAAGGTAATGTGGGACATGCATTATTTACCTATGGAAGTCACAAGGTATCTGAATTAGACCTATGGCATAAAAGGCTAGGTCATTTCAATGAGAGAGCTATAAAGGAAATGTCAAAGAATCAGGTGGTGCTTGGATTGCCAAATATTGAAGGGCAACATATGGTGTACAAGTGTGAAGCTTGTCAATTAGGTAAAGCACATAAAAGTTCTTACAACAAATCAGGGTACAAGCATTCAAATATGCTTGAATTGGTTCATACAGATGTATGGGGTCCCTCAAGGGACTATAGCATAAATGGATCCAGATATTATGTGTTGTTTGTTGATGATGCAACCAGATGGATTACTTTATATGTAATCAAGGATAAATCAGAAGTTTTCAAGACATTCAAACATTTTCATGCTTATGCAGAAAGGATCACAGGGCAAAAGCTTAAGAGGTTAAGGTCAGATGGAGGGGGAGAGTATTTTTCTAAAGAGTTTGATGATTATTTATGGAATGCAGGTATAAAAAGAGAAGTAACTTGCAGGTACTCTCCTCAACAGAATGGAGTAGCAGAAAGGAGAAATAGGACTCTTGTAGAATTTGCAAGAGCCATGATGAAGGAAAAGAATTGTCCAAATTACTTATGGGCAGAAGCCATTAATACTGCAACATACCTTGTGAATAGGTTACCTTGTAAAGCTTTGGATGGAGGAACCCCTTATGAAGCATGGTGGGGTAAGAAACCTACTCTTGATCATTGTAAAGTATTTGGATGTATTGCATATGCTTATGTTCCTTCACAATTAAGACATAAGCTAGAACCAAAAGCAGAGAAGTATGTGTTTATTGGATATGATGATAGACAGATGGGTTACAGGTTGTGGAGTCCATCCACAAAGCAATTTCTTGTTACTAAAGATGTGACATTTGATGAGCAAAATACATGGTATACAGGATCAACAAATGATTATGCAGGTGTTGAAGAGATACAAAGAAAAGGAAAGGCAAAAGTAAAAGTGTATGAAGAAAGTATTGATGAAGTTGACTCTAGAAGTAGATTGCAGGATCATGTAGAAGAAGGGCCAAGATTTGATCCAGAATCAAATGAGGCTGAAACTTCGAGAAGTGCAGAAATCAGAAGATCTACAAGGGAAAGGAAAGAGCCTATAAGGTATAGTTATGATACATCTTTCCTAACAACAAAAGATTATGCTTACATTGTAAAGACAGAAGAAGATCCAACCACTTATGAAGAAGCCAAAGGTAAACAGAATTGGGAGAAGGCAATGCAGGAAGAGTATGATGCTCTACTTGAAAATGAAACTTGGGAATTAGTACCAAGACCAAAGAATCAGAAAGTCATTGGATGTAAGTGGGTATACAAAACAAAGAGGTTTGCAGATGGTAAGGTGTCTAGATACAAGGCTAGACTTGTGGTCAAAGGTTTTGCCCAAACTTATGGGGTAGATTATGATGAAACCTTTAGTCCTGTTGCTAAAATGTCTACAATTAGAACATTGATTGCTATTGCTGCTTGTAAGGGATGGAAATTATCACAATTGGATGTGAAAAATGCATTTCTAAATGGATACATTGCAGATGAAGTATACATGGAGCAACCAGAGGGTTTTATGGATTCAATTGGATCAGATTATGTGTGTAAGCTCAAGAGAGCTTTATATGGGTTGAAGCAGGCTCCAAGAGCTTGGAATTACAGACTTGTCAAGTTCTTGAATGAATGTGGATTTCAAGCATCAAAGGCAGATAGTAGCTTGCTAGTGAAGGCAAGTGAAAATGGATACATTTACATGTGCATTTATGTTGATGATATTATTG
>MU264164.1:15000-31873 GCA_020310875.1 Ceratopteris richardii
AACACTTTGACTCTAGTGTCAAAAGTAAATCCATAATACAAACTTTCATTCAGAATTCCTTTGATATATCTTAGTACTCTTTGTGCTACAATCCAATGAGTTTTTCTTTGGGCAATGCATAAATTGTGATAAGACACCAACTGCATATGAAAGATCTGGTCTTGTCAAGGTAGAATGGATTAGACTACCTACCAAACTCTTATATGTGTTCATGTCCTTGAACTCTTCTCCTCCATATCTGCTCAATTTGTGATTTAACCTCCAAAACTGTGGTTGAAGGCTTACAAATCTCTATGTTAAACTTCATCAAAAGATTCTTCATATACCTTTCTTGTGTAAGATATACTCCATGTTGAGTATCTACAATCTCATACCTAGGAAATAAGACAAATTTCCCAAATCACTTATCTTAAACCCCTTTTCCATATGCTTTTTGAGCTCTTTCATTCCTTGAATATATGTACATGTGACAATAATTTCATCAACATAAATGCAAACGTAAATGTACCCATTTTCATTTTCCTTCACTAGCAGACTACTATCTGCCTTTTGATGCAAAAGAGGCTATGAGATTCTGAACGAGTACGGTATGATAGAGGTGCATCTAATTTGTTATCACGCAAAGTCTGCACCTGCCATTTTGGCATAGTTTTTGCCTCCTCAATATAAGCTCTCTCATCACCAAGTGCATCATGTAAATTTGCATTAGAAATAGAATGATATGCATCATCACATGAAACCTGTAAGGGTGAGAAGTTGCCTCATTAGGACCAACACTAGACTATCCACCTGTAAAAAGAGGTAGCAAAATATCATGCATGTCTTTGGAGTTAATAGATGTCTCCTTCGTACATAAAAGTAAAGGCTGAATAGCATCTTCCACAAAAACAACATCATGGCTAACCAAAATGCATTTATTTTGTGGATGATACAGATGATAGCCTTTGCTTTTAGAACTGAACCCAACAAAAATACATTTTACTGCTTTATCATCCAATTTCCTACGATGTTGCTTAGGCTTAGACAACCAAAAACACGCAGATGAGCAACAGATGCGTGCGACCATGCCAAGCCTCATATGGAATGATAGATAGCAATTTCCTATGATGTTGCTTAGGCACTAATGTATATGCTAGACAACCAAAAACACGCAGATGAGCAACAACAGATGGCGTGCGACCATGCCAAGCCTCATATGGAGTGATAGACAACAGTGCTTTAATGGGAACTTGCTAAGTACATATGTTGCACACATGATAGCCTCAAGCCAAAAACTATGTGGTAAAGCCTGACTGTTGATCATACACCTCGCCATTTCATGAATGACATGTTCTTCTGTTTAGCAAACTCCATTGTGTTGAGGTGTATATGGCATTGTACATTGATGTTTTATCCCACGTTCAACTAGAAATGCATTAAAGTCAGAAGACATATATTCCCCCCCTCGACTAGAATGGAGGGTGCCCATTTTACATGCTGACAGATTTTCAGCCAAAACTGAAAATTTTTTGAAGCACATAAACACTTCGGACTTTGCTTTGAGTGGATATACCCATGCATTCCTAGAAAAATCATCAATGAAAGTCACGAAGTAAAATAGTTTCCAAAAGAAGGTGTCTGCATAGGACCACAAACATCACTATGTACAAGCTACAATTTTTGAGTAGCCTGAATTGAACCATCTTTTGGAAAGGAGGAATGCTGCATTTTTTCCCAAAATACAGCCTTCATAGACATGTTTTTTGGGTGCCTCAAGTTTGGGCAAAGAGGACACGATTTCAGATTTCTACACGATTTCAGATGACCAAAGTGTGCATGCCAAAGCTTCATCTGACATAGCCTGAGAATCATGTACTACACATGCCAAATCATTCATAGATCTTTCATAGCCTATGAGCTTATACAGCCCATGACATAAAATGCCAGAGGCAATAATCATGTTGCCATTTGATAGATCATGAACTATACATCTGTCATCAACAAATTTCACAACCAAGCCAATCTTGGCTAATGCTGAAACTGATAACAGATTTTTCTTGACCCTGGCACAAATAAAGCATCTAACAAGGTGAAAGAACTACCCATCAATAGTATTCAAAATGATCTTACCAACTCCCATGATAGGATAAGAGGAGTTGTTAGGACATGTGATAGTATTCCATATAGGGGCAGGTTTAGGTGAAGTGAAGAAACTGCACTGCGAGTTAATATGTTTGGTTGCAGACATACACTGCCTCATGAGAAGATGGGTCAAAACTACAAACAGTAGTAACACCCATTCTTCATTCTGCACAAGATTAGCAGACTCTATTTTTGGTGTAGAGGCCTCTGCAATAACCATTTTGGCCTCTTTCTTCTTTGCCTCTTTAGCATCCACTTTTGGACAGGTCTTAAGGCATGATCATTTGCTTTACAGTATTTGCAAAACAATTTCTTCTTTTCTAATTTCCTCTCATCTTTGTCTTCCTTCTTCGAATGTGGAGCATTTGTAGATTTTTGCTTATTAGTAGAAGAGCTCCATTTTCCTTTGCCCCTCTAATGAGTCAAGAAATCTTGATCTATAACATGCATAATGGACATGTTCTGCCTAGACTGATCTTCTTGGAACAGAATAAAAACTAATTCTTCAAATGATAGGGCATTTGGATTGCCTTTCATCATCAAATGAAGAGTAGAAGCAAAACTCTTATATGAATCAGGAAGACCATTCAGAACATTCTGCACAAGTGAGCCAACTCGTATAACTTCATCAAATCAACCATTCCTTCAGTCCTTGATCTTTGCTAGAAAACAGTCCATAGAATCACCTTAATTCATATGCTCACTCTCCAACTATTTTTGGAGGTAAGCAACACGAGCCTCATTACTAGCTTGGTACAATGTGATAAGTGTATCCCAAGCATCCTTAGTTGTTCTACAAGAGTGAATGTGAGGAATAATGGCACGTTTGACAGACAAAGGCTATCAATGCATGTAGCCTGGGCATCTCTTCCATCCCAATGAATTTGCTTTGCAATAGGTGCAACAAAATTTGCAACACGAATAGGAATTTGAATAATATCAACATCTTCAATGCCATTTGCATCAGCTTCAATACCTGTATTTGCAGGTGTAATAGGACATTTTTCAACACCCTGCACAATGTTCCACAGTCCTTTTGCAACCAATACATGTCGCATCATATAAGCCCACAATAGGTAATTAGTACCATCCAACTTATCCTCAATAGCCAGCATACATAATACATCATTAATTTCAGCCATGGCCACTGACTAAAATACATTGATGTAGAACAATGATTGTATCTGAAAAAGTTGAACAAAACTACCCTAATGATATCCACTAGACCTATAGCAGACTTTGAGATGCTTATACTGGCAAATCAAAACATGTATATATGTTTGGAACATAAAGACAAAATAGCCCGCATAAGTGCTGTGATAGTGCATTCGGAGGCCGAAACAAGCTAAGATCATGATTTCGGCACTAGACTGCGAAGCTGTTTTGATCTCCTAATCACCCTGAGTATGCCCACTAGATTTCATGCGATTCTAAGAATGTGAGCGGAGGGGTGTCGACGATGCCCTAGATGAAGTGACGACCTGCTCTGATACCAATTGTTGGAGTTAGACATCTGCGGAAGCATGCGAACAACACGAGGAAGAAGAAGAAGCTTGAGCACAACACACAATACTGAATGTATTACCACTAGAATGTACAAAGATAAGTAACCCATTAGGGCCATAGGCATATATACAATTTTGGGAAAAAAAACCTCCTAAAGAAGGAAAAAAGTGCCCTAGCGGTCCTAGTGTGTTCACACACATCACTATCTAAACATATCAACATATTAGAGTAGGTCATTGCTTCGTCTAGGGCATCATCAACACCCCTTCGATTGCAGTCTCAAAATCGCATGAAAATTGATGAGCATATTCAAGCTGACTAGGAGTTCAAATTTCTTTGCTTTGTGGCATCAAAGTTTTGATCTGAGCTCGTTTTGGCCAAAGAGCTTTGCATCACAAATCAAGCCAAAACAAAGTGTGTGTTGCAAATCCATGACTTCTCTAGCTCTAGGGTTTTGGGTAGCCATCTTTGAGATTTTGGTGCAAGAAGTGAGTGAAAATTATTGAAGACTTGGAAATTATCCATAAAGAGGTGTTTCCAATCAAATTAAGTGCGAAAGACATAAGTAGCCACACTCTGACCCATTTCATGATTGCCCTAGTGTAATCACAACTTAGAGTCATATCAATGTTACGGGTCATTTGAGTGTTCCCCAAGACATTAGTGGGCACATGGCATTTTAAAACTAATTGTGAAAGCTAAACCATTGCTCAACCCACCATCCTTGATTGCCCTAGAGCTCTAGAGCAATCAATTAGAGGAAAACCTTAATTTTTGAGTGTAGTCTTTTTGAAATTAGGTGGACTTTGAAAAATTCATAGAGAATCTTAGCTATCCATGAAATAAGTTAGAGAAAACCTCTACTTATGGGGAAGATTCTAACAAATTATTGGACTTGATTGAGCATTGAGAAGATACCTAGAGATCAATCTACACATCTCTAGTGAGAGCAAATCAATAAGAGAGTGAAATTGACCTCATTGAGTGATTAAAAGACAACTTTTTAGCTAGATATCTTTTTGTATATGTGTATGCTTGTTCAAAGACTAGTGCTTAATACATTGTGCATATATAATAAACAATTCTAGCTTTACATGTATCCTAGTCATTTGATGCAAGAGGAGTCCCTTCTTCTTGAGAGCTCATAGGAGACTTATTTGGTACAAATCTCAACTATCCTTTGTGAATTCAAATCATCTACCAAGCAAAGAAATAGATATATTGTTTGTGCATAGGCGTACTTGTGACCATAATGTGCATTCAATTCTATTGATTGTGGTTCATAAACATGTGTATGCACTAAAAGGTTTAACATATATGATTTTAAGATAATGTAAAACAATAGGTAGAGAGCGAACAACTAGTGCACAGAAATACAATATTGACACACGAGATAGGAATGCCAATAACAAGGTTCAACTACAAAGAGTGTGAGTTCATCTAACTTGATTCCTAGACCTCTCTTTGATACATTGAGCGATTTAGATAGTGAGTTGGAAGAAATTTTCACATTCCATCAATATGGATGAGCTTCAGAGAGAGCTAACATTCTTATCCAAGGTAGAGGGTGAATATGATGCTAACCTAACCTAAGAGAAGGACAATCTATATGGTGCTCATTTGCTCAAAGATCCATAGGGTTCAACCCTAGTAAAATCAATATCTTTAATGCTAGAGTGACCTCAAGTCACATCTAGCTGTAAATCAAAGAGGCTAATGCATATGTGGATAAGAAAGTTTTTTATATGTCTTCTATGAACATACTGACAAATTGGATAAATTTGGGAATGAATTCCCTAAAGAATCTCTAGTAGCTTCTAATGGGGGCCCCAATGGATTCATGAGTGTCCATAGAGAGTCAGTAGGGGCTGCTGAACAAGAAAAAATCTATGTGGCAAGGACATTACTCTTTACCAAGTTTCTATTGGATTCTAATACTATTAAAGTTTATTACTCCATAGAAATGAAAGGAGGTCCTTTGGATCTTTCCTCCTATAGGTGGGTTGGGAACATTCTTCCTTGAGTTCCATGAACTTAGGTCTTCCAAACTTCTAACCATGGCAATCTATGAGGATACAATGTAGCATGAGTTATGAGTCTTATTCCTATACCTCTTAGTGGTATGACATTGAAGAAAAGATGACTAACTCCAGTGTAGGTTGTTACTATAATAGACAAGTTCCCCAAAAACCTCAACCTGACAATAGGCCACAAACTTATTAGAATTAACAAGAAGTTCAAGGGAATCCAATGCAATTATCTCCAAACATGAATAGGAATTAGCCTCACAATGCACAAGTACCTAGACCATATCCAAATAGGGATTCTCTTATCCCCAAAGGTGATATCAATTTGCTCAAGGGCCAAAGAAGAGATTCTATGGGTAAAATGTAGCACAACCTATGCTAGGGCAAAAATCTCCTCAACTAGACTAGGACATTCCACTTAAATATATAGTGGAAGAAAACCCTAGAAGAGCTACATTCTTATCCAAGGTAGAGGGTGAATATGATACTAACCTAACCTAAGAGAAGGACAGTCTATACGGTGCTCATTTGCTCAAAGATCCATAGGGTTAGACCCTAGTAAAAATCAAGATCTCTAATGCTAGAGTGACTTCAAGTCCCCATCTAGCTCTAAATCAAGAGGCTAATGCATATGTGGATAAGAAAGTTTTTTTATATGTCTTCTATGAACATACTGACAAATTGGATAAATTTGGGAATGAATTCCCTAAAGAATCTCTAGTAGCTTCTAATGGTGGCCCCAATGGATTCATGAGTGTCCATAGAGAGTCACTAGGGGCTGATGAACAAGAAAAAATTTATGTGGCAAGGACATTACTCTTTACCAAGTTTTTATTGGATTCTAATACTATTAAAGTTTATTACTCCATAGAAATGAAGGAGGTCCTTTGGATCTTTCCTCCTATAGGTGGGTTGGGAACATTCTTCCTTAAGTTCCATGAACTTAGGTCTTCCAAACTTCTAACCATGGCAATCTATGAGGATACAATGTAGCATGAGTTATGAGTCTTATTCCTATACCTCTTAGTGGTATGACATTGAAGAAAAGATGACTAAATCCACTGTAGGTTGTTACTATAATAGACAAGTTCCCCAAACAACCTCAACCTAACAATAGGCCACAACTTATTAGAATTCACAAGAAGTCAAGGGAATCCAATGCAATTATCTCCAAACATGAATAGGAATTAGCCTTACAATGCACAAGTACCTAGACCATATCCAAATAGGGATTTCTCTTATCCCCAAAGGCCAATATCAATTTGCCCAAGGGCCAAAGAAGAGATTCTATGGGTAAAATGTAGCACAACCTATGCTAGGGCAAAATATCCTCAACTAGACTAGGACATTCCACTTAAATATATAGTGGAAGAAAACCCTAGAAGAGCATTAGTTTCAATTGATCCACTAACTAATTCAAGGATTAGCAAAGTTAACTATAACTATGGTTATGAGAGTTTTTCATGAGGAGCAAGGGGATTACAATCAAGGTCACAATCCTTGATGGAATTAGGTTCAAAGTGCTATGAGTATATATTCTAGAATCCATAGGAGTGTGGTATGCTAATCTAGCACCAAAATTCCCCTAATCAATTTGGCCCACCCATATAGACCATCAATTCCTAGGGGCATGTGCAACAAGTGCAATGGAAACCACTTCAATCATCAATGCCCAATACTCCAAGCTAAATTAAGAGCTAACACACAGTCTAGAGGCTTTGGATATTTCCCAACATGTGGTGTGGACCATGTAATCAAGGATTCTCCTACAAATCCCTCATCCATTAAGTAATGCCTTTGAATGTGATATCACATATTCCTTCAAGAAGTGATAGTAGTTAGGCTAAACCCATTCAACTGATTATGAGGGAACATACTCAAGCCCAAGAACAAGATAAAAAAGGAGATCCTAATCTGGATAAGGATCCATCAAGTAGGGACAGTCAAAGTCTAGAGGTCACACATAGTAACAAGATAGAGAAAGGATAAGTTCAAGAAGAAACAAAATGATAAAATGGTAGAAATAAGTCATCTGAAGAAGAAAAGAAGAAGAAGCCTATTTGGAAATAGAAGAGAGCACAATATGTAAATTCACTTAAAAAGAAGCTGATGAAATGAAGAATTTGTTATCACATCAAACTCACACTTCACGATAGAAAATTTGAGCTTTATAACTGAGGAGCATGAGAAAACAAGCCTCCAATAGGAAAGACAAAGCCTACAAAAAGAATGCTAGCATGCATGATTGGTATTGAAAACCCCAATATATGAAGACCTACAAATGCTATTGAAAGCTTATCAAGCTAGGATATTTATAGGACCATCTATCGAGAATCATGACAAATGCTATCTAAGAGCCAATTTAAAGCGAAAAAAGTTAGATATGTGAAGAACGATGATGAGATAGCTCAAAAATTGTTAAAGAAGGTACCCAATCCTCTCTCTAACACTAGAATACCTGAGCCATGGTTCCATCAGATGAGGTATCGCATGAATATCCCTCAGATCCCTACTTACTCAACCAATGGTGAGTGGTCCACAATAATCCCTATACCAACATAACCTATAAAGACAAACCTAGTCACTAAGGACTTAAACCCTCCTTAGCTATGCATTTTAGAGTCACCCTTAGAGAGTAGAAAAGGAGAAATAATACACATAGAGTCACCTATACCCTCTTCAAAAGCTATACACCCACTTCTACCTAGAGAGGATGAGGCAATAAAGCCTAATATTGATTTACTTGGCTTTCACTATGGCATTAGGCACTTTCTTTTTTATTTTACTCAAACACCACCACTAAAATGCCTCATAGCATATTTTTACTCAAAGACCACCACTAAAATGCCTCATAGCATATTACAATAGGTGCCAATTCTTAGATATTCACCATATGACCACATTCAAAGAAGCTTTTCATACATGTCTTTTTGAAGAATGTTGGAGTTTGAGGTTTGCAGGAGAGATGAAGAACACAAGGAAGAAGAAGAAGCTTGTATCACAACACAACATTGAATGAATTACCAAGTGGATGTGCAAAGATAAGTAACTCATTAGCATTATAGGCGTATATACATGCCAGGGAAAAAAACCTCCTAAATAGGGAAAAAAAGTTCCTCAACAGTCCTAAGTGTGTTCACACATATCACTACCAAAATACATCAACAAGTCCCTTGTTGGAGTGATGTGGTGACACAAGGAGCTGACACTCATGTATAAGGAAGTAACAAGCT
Organism: Ceratopteris richardii; assembly: GCA_020310875.1. NCBI lineage: Eukaryota > Viridiplantae > Streptophyta > Polypodiopsida > Polypodiales > Pteridaceae > Ceratopteris > Ceratopteris richardii. The sequence goes on from MU264164.1 coordinate 23,888, forward strand.
ATGTGGAAAAGATCAATCCACAAAAGGGAGTAAGCCCAAAGCATTGTGGAAAGCTTCAAACTTCTCCCAAAGTAGACCCTTTTTGACTATCCTGTATGGAACACTATCCTGTATGGGCACATATACCAAACTGATCTCTCCACTAGAGAACCTATCCTTGACATAATGATAGTGCATCTTGTGAAGAGAGATGGTGGATGCAATCCAAAGATGAGTTGGTGCTGCTACAAGTAGCTTCACACCAGCCAACTGACACTTCAGAGTTGATTAGTAGACCTTTGAGCTTCCTAAATCCACAAAAATATCAGCCAAGTACTTTGGAACATGTATCCCAAAAGTTTAAGTCAAGACAGACTAGTTGCGAAATGACTAGCTCCCAAAACTTGCTATTTTTGGACATACACCTGCTGGAAAAAATGAACAGTGCTCTCAACCTGGGTAGGAATTAGATAATTTCCTTTTGGGCATAGCAAATAGACTTAGCAAGCTTCCCAATCCTAGTTAAAACACTTCAAAATAATGGTCTGAGCACTGAGAACAAGATTTATCAATTTCTGGAACATGCCCACCATTCTCGGGGCTCTACAGAGATAGACCAGTGAGCAATAAAATGCAGATATCTCCAAAACTGTAAATTCAATGACCATGAACATTTATACACAAAAACTAGACAGTAATATCTATCTAACGCATGTTAAAACACTGAAAAATGTTGAGTAGAACTCGAGATATGACCTTCTGAAGTTACTGCTCTGAGTGAGTATAACAGAGAACAAAACAGAGAAGTAGATGATGATAAATGTATAGATTCACATATGATTACAACGACATTGGCAATGAATATTTTCACAATGGGAGTAGAATGATAGAGCTATGGAGTAAGCTCTTCAATCTCTACAAAATGACATGAAGTGGTCACGTACAAGGCTTGCTAATCGCCTCTTCCTTCTTGCTCTTTTTATAGCTATTCTTGGAGGGAGTTTGAATTCGAATTAGAATGGCTTCCACCTAAAGTGATCCCCAAAGTTAGGAGATATTCCCTCAGCTTAAAAATTCGTGGTTTTAGGTAGTTAGAGCCAAGAATTTGCTTTTACATCATGGATGAGGTGAGCCATCTTTTTCCTTTTTCTTTTTTTCAATTACAAGAGATAAAAATGAACTCTTTTACAAGAGGTGTTCACATGACTACACATGTGACTTAAAAATGATCATAATATCAAGCATATCAGCATGTATGTTGGAGAAACACTCACTAATTAGACATATATTTGAAAGTCAAGTCTTAGGAAGAAAACCCCATGCCTATGTGAAGGGACAAATTCACAAATGTATCATATTTGTAAAGTTAGTTCACTTTAGTTCTAGAAGTTTTTTAAAATCACGAGAATATGAAAATCTATATAAGTTAGTTTGTATCAACTGACGCGGAGAGAGAGAGAGAAAGAAGAAGTAGAAGAAGAAGTTCATTTTATACGACTGTGTATAGTCGTGCTTCTCTGAGTGAGAAAGCAACTGTAAAAAACTTCTGAGTTTTTATAGTTATGAGAAAGAAATGAGTAAAGTTCTGTGTATGAGCCTCTCTCCATCATCTCCATGATTACCTACTGTGTGATGAGTTACAAAGATCAAGTTTTTCCAAGCAACTCGATGCCTGGCATCGAATCTCTGTTGATAAGTCATATTTTCTTTTATATTTTTTCATTCAGTACTGAAGTGGTTTGAAAACATGATGTTGTTGGAGCAACTCGATGCTTGGCATCGAATTTCCAGTTGATAAGTCATATTCTAAGTGTGCATGAAATCACCTAAAGTTTTTGGTGTCCAAAAGATCAAGACTTTATGCGGGAAGTCGATGCCTGGCATCGAATCCCTGCTGAAAAGTGGCCAAAAACACTCCAAGTCGATGCCCGGCATCGAATTCTCGTTGCAAGTCGATGCTAGGCATCGAATTCTAATTTAAACAGGCGCTCTTACTAAAACAGGTAAGATTTCCAGTTTTGAAGGTCATACAGGGTCATCTTGTGAGAGCCATAACTTGAGTTCTAGAGATCCGTTTGATGCATATGATAGCTTGTTGGAAAGTTCTACTCTTCTAGTTTCAGCCTATAAAGTTTCATGGAGAAATAATACTTGAGCTAGGAGAAATTAGCAAAATACTGAAGGTATGTCATTTCGGTGACTAGGAATTTCTGTAGAAGCAAAGTTCTCACTTTAGGCTATCATTTCTCAAAGTTTGGAGTGGCAATGAGTTAATGGTGACCATAGAGGTGTTCTAGTGTCACCATTAATTCATTTCTTGTGGTGTTTCATACATCAACAAGTGGTATCAGAGCAGAAAGATTCTCGAGAGCAGAAGACGACAAAGGTACGAGAAGTTTTGTAAAGTTTTCCATTAAAGTTTCAAAGGTGAAGCATTTGAAGACACAGAGAATCAAAAGGTTACTTCAAAAGTATCCTCATACACAAAGAACTTCAAAAGGTATTATCCTTTATCCTTTAAGCTCACAGGTTGCAGCAGAAGGAAAGAACTATGGCAGATCATATTTCCATTGGACAAACTGGACAGAGATAATTACCCCCGCATGGGTAATGAGAATGGAAGCCTTACTTATGAGTAAGGATCTCATGATATATGTTACAGGTGAAGAAGAGAAGCCAGTATTCGAAGATGAAAGCCGACCAAAGAAAGAAGAACTAGATGCTTTAAAGCATTGGCAGAAGAAGGATGCAAGTGCAAAAGCATACATCTACAATACAATCTCTGATCATTTGCTACCACACATCAGAGGATTGGAATCATCTGAAGATATATGGAATGCATTGGAGTATCATTTCCAAAGTACTACTAAAGCACGGAAAGCAAGTCTATGGTCAGAGTTACAACATTCAAGAAGAAGCCAAGTCAAACCATTAGTGATTATGTCACTAAGATGAAGGATCTTGCAGATAGTCTTGGATCCATAGATGAAGATGTTGAAGATCACAGATTGATTGCTCAGCTACTTGCAGGTTTGAGAGGGGATGAAAGGTGGAAACCTTTTGTCTTATCAACAGAACTTTTGTTAAAATCATTATGTTCCAGATTTGAACCAGTTGCTTGGTTTGATGCTCACATATGAGCAAGACTTGAAGGGAGATGGAGATAAAGGACAAAGTTCTGCAATGTACATGAAGAATAAGAAGAAAGGAGATAAAGGTAAAGCAAAGGATGAAGAGGAGTCCTAGTTCTCAAGCTTATTATGCAAGAGGTAAGGCACTGGCAGAGGAAGAGCAAGAGGTTTTGGAAGAGGAAGAGGTAATCAAAATAACAACAAGAAGGCTTGCTGGATCTGTGGATTGAGTAATCATTTGGCTCATGACTGTTGGCACAACCAACAAGGATCAAACCAGAATCAAAACAACAATAGCAGAGGTCGAGGTGGAAGATATCAAAGTAATTTTCAAAGAGGTAGACAAAGTCAAAGAGGAGGCTATGGTAGAGGTGGAGGAAGAAGTTGGGGACAGAATCAATCCTACAACACCACCTACTACAACTATGCAAATGACACACAGAATGAAAGTCATACATCATTGATGATGAATTCAATCAACACATCAGACAAAGAAGATCTAAAGGTATTTTACATTGACTCTGGATGTTCTAATCATTTGTCAGGAAACATAGAATTGATGTCAGAATTGGAAAAAGGTATTTCGAGTCACACAGTTCAAACAGGTGATAATACCAGACATAGTGTACATTCAATTGGAAAAGTGAAATGCAAGAGTGGAGCAGATTTGCTAACCAATGTTTTGTATGTTCCTACAATACCTAAAAACTTGATTAGTGTGGGACAGATAGTTGAAAAAGGTTTTCAAGTCAGGTTTACAAATGAAGGAGTATTTGTTGAAGATCCAGAGAATGGATATAATCAGATTGTCTCTGGTAAGAAAGAAGGTAGACTCTTTACTTTAAGAGTGCAAGGAAACATTGGTCAAGCTTTGCTCACACATGGTGAAGCAGTGATTACAGAACTTGATCTCTGGCATAAGAGATTAGGTCATTTCAATGAAAGAGGAATTAAAGCTATGGTTGCTAATCAGTCTGTACTAGGATTACCAAATGTGCAAAGTCAACATATGGTTTATAAATGTGAAGCATGTCAAATGGGTAAAGCACACAGGTTACCATTTCAGAAGAAAGGATTCAAACATGATGGAGTACTAGAGCTCATTCATACAGATGTATGGGGACCAACAAAAGAAGGATCTATCAGTGGCTCAAGGTATTATGTTCTTTTCATTGATGATGCTACAAGATGGATAACATTATATGTTTTGAAGGAAAGATCAGAAGTGTTTGGAGCTTTCAAGCATTTTCATGCATATGCAGAGAGAGTAACAGGTCAAAAGCTTAAAAGACTGAGGTCTGATGGAGGGGGAGAATATTTCTCCCAAGAGTTCAATGATTGTCTTTGGAATGCACGTATTAAGAGAGAAATAACTTGCAGGTATACACCACAACAAAATGGTGTAGCAGAAAGAAGGAACAGGACTTTGGTTGAGTTTGCTAGAGCTATGCTGAAGGAGAAGAACTGTCCAAATTATCTTTGGGCTGAGGCTGTAAATACAGCTACATATCTTGTGAATAGATTACCATGTGCAGCTCTGAATGGAATGACTCCATATGAAGCTTGGTGGGGTAAGAAACCAACACTAGATCATTGTAGAGTGTTTGGATCAATTGCATATGCTTATGTGCCATCACAGCTTAGGCATAAACTTGAACCAAAGGCAGAAAAATATGTGTTCATTGGTTATGATGAAAAGCAGATGGGTTACAGGTTGTGGAATCCTCTAACAAAACAATTTATTGTTTCTAGAGATGTTACATTTGATGAACAGAAAAGTTGGTATGCAGATCAAAGTCATACAGCTGAAGAATTTGAAGAAGAGGTAAGAAGATGTGAGAAAGGAAAATCAATTGTGCAGGTAAATAGAGATGAAGACTATATGCAAGCAAGTACATCCAGAAGTGGATTAACAAGAAGGAATGAAGAAGCTCCTATATTTGATGAAGAAGTGTATCCAGACACATATGAAGAATGTGAACCAAGAAGGTCAAGCAGGACTAGAAGACAACCAGAAAGGTATTCTTATGATACTTCTTACATAACTCAGAAGAACTATGCATATATGGTCAAAGATGATGAAGAACCTCAGAACTATGATGAAGCTAAAGGTAAGAAGCAATGGGAAGAAGCAATGAAGGAAGAGTTCAATGCACTGGAGGAGAACAAGACATGGGAACTTGTTCCTAAACCAAATGGTAAGAAAGTTATTGGAAATAAATGGGTTTATAAAGTGAAGAAGCTTGCAGATGGAAGTATAGCCAGATACAAAGCTAGATTGGTGGTGAAAGGCTATGCCCAGACCTATGGCATAGATTATGATGAGACATTCAGTCCTGTAGCTAAGATGTCAACTATAAGGACAATCATTGCTATTGCAGCTTCAAAAGGATGGACTCTAAGTCAATTGGATATAAAAAATGCGTTCTTGAATGGATACATATCAGATGAGGTATACATGGAACAACCTCAAGGGTTTATAGATTCCAGGTATCCAAATTTTGTTTGCAGGTTGAGAAGAGCATTGTATGGATTGAAGCAAGCTCCAAGAGCTTGGAACTATAGACTGGTGAAGTATCTCAATGATCTTGGATATCAAAGTTCAAAAGCAGACCCAAGTCTACTTATCAGAAGAACAGAGGAAGGTACAATCTACATTTGTATTTATGTAGATGACATTATAATCACAGGTACTTCAGATGAAGGAATCAAGGAGGTAAAGAGATTGCTTGAAAAAGAATTCAAGATCAGTGACCTAGGAAAGTTATCATACTTTCTTGGAATGGAAGTTACTTATACAGATCATGGCATATATGTGTCACAAGAAAGGTATCTTCTGAACTTGTTGAAGAAGTTTGATATGGAAAATTGCAGAGAAGCTTCAACTCCACTTGAAGTTAATCACAAGCTCAGTAAATATGATGGTGCAGAATACAAAGATATGAGGAAGTATCAATCTCTTGTGGGTAGTTTGATTTATGCTACACTAACAAGACCTGATCTTAGTTATGCAGTGGGAGTTTTGTCACAATTCATGCATTGTCCAAAGGACCCACATTGGATTGCAGGTCAAAGAATTCTCAGATATATCAAAGGAACTATAAAGGAAGGATTATATTATCCTTTTACATCAGATTTGAAGTTGAGAGCCTATAGTGATTCAGATTGGGCAGGTAACCAGGATGACAGAAGATCAACTCATGGTTACATGATATACATTGGTGATAAGCTTGTAAGTTGGTGTTCAAAGAAACAACATACAGTAGCATTATCATCAACTGAAGCAGAGTACAAAGGACTTGTGGAAGCAGCTAAGGAAGTCATATGGATGCAGACATTGTTCAAGAGCTTAGGCATTGATCAAGGTACACCTACAATACATGGAGATAATATGAGTTCACTTTATCTTGCAGCAAATCCAGTATTTCATGCAAGGACAAAGCACATAGAGATACAATATCATTTTCTCAGAGAAAAGGTAATGGAGAAGGAAATTGAAGTAGAGTACATTTCTACTAAAGATCAGTTAGCAGACATAATGACAAAGAGCTTGGATGGTGTGAAGACCAGCAGATTCAAAAGCATGGCAGGAGTAAAAGAAAAGAAGATGATATGAAGAAACAGGGAATGTCAATTAGTGATTGAGGGGGAGCTGTTGGAGAAAACACTCACTAATTAGACATATATTTGAAAGTCAAGTCTTAGGAAGAAAACCCCATGCCTATGTGAAGGGACAAATTCACAAATGTATCATATTTGTAAAGTTAGTTCACTTTAGTTCTAGAAGTTTTTTAAAATCACGAGAATACGAAAATCTATATAAGTTAGTTTGTATCAACTGACGCGGAGAGAGAGAGAGAAAGAAGAAGTAGAAGAAGAAGTTCATTTTATACGACTGTGTATAGTCGTGCTTCTCTGAGTGAGAAAGCAACTGTAAAAAACTTCTGAGTTTTTTATAGTTATGAGAAAGAAATGAGTAAAGTTCTGTGTATGAGCCTCTCTCCATCATCTCCATGATTACCTACTGTGTGATGAGTTACAAAGATCAAGTTTTCCAAGCAACTCGATGCCTGGCATCGAATCTCTGTTGATAAGTCATATTTTCTTTTATATTTTTCATTCAGTACTGAAGTGTTTGAAAAACATGATGTTGTTGGAGCAACTCGATGCTTGGCATCGAATTCCAGTTGATAAGTCATATTCTAAGTGTGCATGAAATCACCTAAAGTTTTGGTGTCCAAAAGATCAAGACTTTATGCGGGAAGTCGATGCCTGGCATCGAATCCCTGCTGAAAAGTGGCCAAAAACACTCCAAGTCGATGCCCGGCATCGAATTCTCGTTGCAAGTCGATGCTAGGCATCGAATTCTAATTTTAAACAGGCGCTCTTACTAAAACAGGTAAGATTTCCAGTTTTGGAAGGTCATACAGGGTCATCTTGTGAGAGCCATAACTTGAGTTCTAGAGATCCGTTTGATGCATATGATAGCTTGTTGGAAAGTTCTACTCTTCTAGTTTCAGACTATAAAGTTTCATGGAGAAATAATACTTGAGCTAGGAGAAATTAGCAAAATACTGAAGGTATGTCATTTCGGTGACTAGGAATTTCTGTAGAAGCAAAGTTCTCACTTAGGCTATCATTTCTCAAAGTTTGGAGTGGCAATGAGTTAATGGTGACCATAGAGGTGTTCTAGTGTCACCTTAATTCATTTCTTGTGGTGTTTCATACATCAACAATGTAGGCTTGGGTAAAATGCACCAACAGCTCCCCCTCAAGCCTAACATGCTTGGCCTTCAAATAAGTCTTCAATTGTCCTTGATTTCCTGCAAGCCAATCATCAACTTGAATCTACTTAACTTTGTACCATCAAGAGCTT
>MU264165.1:7500-20000 GCA_020310875.1 Ceratopteris richardii
AATGCACTCTTGTCACCGAGGAGCAAAGAGATGAAGTACTTGAGGTAAGATATTTTGATGTGTGTGTGTGTGTGTGTGTGTTTTTGTGTGTGTGTGTGTGTGTGTGTGTGTGTGTGTGTATTATAATTTTCATCTCATAATTCATTCTTATTATTAAATTTTAATATTTAACCCTCTTTCTTTTTTTTTAGGCAACAATGAGAAGATGGACATGGATGCATCGGCCTATCCATGGGTTTGCAGGTTTATTGCATCCGGCATTCAAAAGCACCCGATTATATGATGATGTGGAGTTATTATCGGATCGTCTTCAATATATGTCACGTGTAGTTCCCACACATCTACATAATGACATGTTGGAGCAAATTAATTGTTATATGGATGAGAGGGGAAATCCTGCCTTTCTTTTTCCTACATGTTGGGATAGAGAAACAATGGTAAAACCACTCTTTTGGTGGCAAAATTTTGGTTTTGCATTCACTACATTATTCACATATGCTCTTAAAGTGTTATCTCAAGATTGCTCATCCGGTGCATGTGAGAGAAATTGGAGTGCTTTCTCTCTCATCCACACAAAGGTGAGGAATAGACTTAGTCCTCATCAAATGGAAAAGTTAATATATTGTCGTACAAATCTTAAGATGCTTCAAAATATCCCTAACATGGAGACTCTCAAACAAGTAAGTAGCTTTATCATTTGCTGCTTGCATAAAATTTCAGCTTTCAATGTTGTAGGCTTCCGTGTTATGCTAATTCATGTTTTGATTCTCTTTTTTGTTTAGGTGAATGTGGACAAATTTTGGCCTTCCGTGAAAGACACTCCTCTTCCATCACATGATGTGCCTCAAGATGAGGAAGAGCTTCTTTTTGCCGATCTATATAGAGAGCTTTGCTCTATAGATGTGAGGCAAACAAGGGGCCATGGCAGAGGAAGGGTCAGAGGAGTCCGTGGTCGCGGGAAGGGATTGATTATCCGGCGTGCATCAACCACTTCACACGGGGATGGAGCTAGCACTAGTCGAGCACCGGCTAGTACATACACGAGGAGGCAGAGGAGTACATTATCATCGCTGCAGCAGCTTCCACTATCCCCGCGTTTTGATGATGAGGGGAACCTTATCAGTGATCCTCCCACACCACCATCATCTACTTATGAGATGACATCATCGGATTCTCTTGATGAGAATTCTGATGATAGTGATATTGATGAGATGGATGATGAGTGATTGATGTCACTTTATTGACACTTTATTGACATTGGACATTATGATGATTGATGATGTTTTTCATTGGCTTTTAGTTTTTTAATATTTACTATTCATCACTCTAGACTTGTGACTTATCATCTTGTTATTTCATGTATTCTTGGTGATGATTCATGAATCACGATGATCATGTTTGAAACTTTGATATGATTTGAAGCTAGATTTATCATTTTGGTATGATGGTATCATGTAGAATCTAGATGTATGTAGTATGTACATGTGTCATGAATGAAGTTTGAAAATTGATAGCATGATTTTTGTTTTTTACATAAATCATAAATGATAGTACTAACTTCTAAGTTCTAAGTTTTAACTTCTAAGTAGATATTGATATATCCAATTCCCCGATATGACGACAATATCCCACATGATTAAATATAGCTAAATGAAGTTTTTTACCTTTATTTTGATGTATGTTATTCATAAACATGATGTTTATCATCTCAAATATAAAATATATTATTTTCAGCCAAAAAAAAAAATCGTACCTTATGAACGTACGAATATCGTACGGGAAGCCCCAAATCTTAGGGTACGTACGTAGTACCGTACTAATACGTACGGTACGAACCGTACGGATCGTACCTTACTAACTATGCATATATGTATGTATGTATGTATACATACATACATACATACATACATACATACATACATACATACATACATACATACATACATACATACATACATACATACATACATACATACATACATACATACATACATACATACATACATACATATATATATATATATATATATATATATATATATATATATATATATACATACATACATACATACATACATATACATACATATATATACATACATACACACATATATACATACATATATATACATACATATATATACATATATACATACATACATACATATATATACATACATACTTACTTGCTTTCCTCACGGCGGAGGTGAGAGCACAGTCGACTACATTTTGGGTACCACCTCTGGAGCTTCACTCATCCCCTCACTTAGTATTGGACGATGCCCACTTGGTGCTGACCATACATTTATTACATTCACACTATCATCTCCTATTCCATTAATCCCTCCCTCACCCACTAAGACACACACGACGATACACTTCACACACGAGCTCTCACACATTTATGCACACCATTTACACACCCGCCTACTCTCCCTCCATCCACTCTCACCCTTGGATACACTTACATCACAGTTCACCGCCATCCTACACGACTCAGCTCTTTGCAGTTTCCCACACCGCACACATACACACCCGGCACGCATAGGTTCCATGCCTTAGAACAGCTGGTATGATGCATATTGCTGCGAGCTACGGAAGCACCTACGCATCTTAGAGCATAGAGGGGATATTACACACACATGCACAGCGTCGCATGCAGAGCCTTACTCGCCGCAAACGGCGAGATTGGGAGGAGAGACAGTACTGGGATATCTATCATTTACTCATGAGTCGAGACAGTGCAGTGGCATGGCGACATTTGAGAGAGAGGAGACAGCAAACACCCATCTGAGACCCGAGCACTTGGCATAGCTATGCACAGAGCCTATACGAGATCCAAGACCAGCCCCCCATTCCCAGACCACAGTGCTCACGTCCTACTACATCTGAGTTCTTTACACCCACTATGGTGGGACGCGCTATTGCCTGTCTACAGCATGGGAGGGCCCATGACCTTTTCGGTATATGGGCTGAGCACCTCATCTACGGAGGCACGACCCTTGCACCGCTCATTGCCCACCTCTTCAACCGTGCACTGGTTGAAGGGTTCCCTGACTCATGGACTGAGCACACCATAGTGCCCATTCATAAGTCAGGAGATACTATGGATCCAGCTACATACAGGACAATCATGATTGGCCCTATATTGGCCAAGTTATATGGGGTGGTACTGGAGACAGAGTTGAGTACTCTCGCTGAGAGGAAGGGTATCAGGGCTCTAGGACAGGCCGGCTTCAGACGAGATTACTCTACCATTGACCACATCTTCACTCTGAGATGCCTGATCGACCAAGCAAGGGTGAGGAAGAGGAGATTATATTGCTGCTTTGTGGACTTCCGCAAAGCATTTGACACCGTTCCCAGGGGACGACTCTTAACACGACTACTTGATATCGAAGCTCCAGAGGAGATGATATGGGGGATCTATGCCTTATAGGAGAGAGTATCTGGCAGAGTCAGATGTCCGGGGGGCTTATCTCATCCACTTGCTAGCACTATCGGGATGAAGCAAGGATGCCCTCTTTCACCCACCCTCTTTGGTCTCTACATTGATGAGATAGTGGACTACATACAGCAGCAGGGGGGTGATGGCATTGAGGTACGCGGGTCCACTGTCCATATTCTTTTATACGCTGATGATATTGTACTAGTTTCAGAGTCGGGAGAAGGCCTACAGCATCATCTACATGGCCTAGATGACTTTTGCACACACAGAGGGTTATCTGTGAACCTTGGTGAAACCAAGGTCATGATCTTTCATACATCAGCACAGGTGTGTATATATATATATATATATATATATATATATATATATATATATATATATATATATATATATATATATATATATATATATATATATATATATATATATATATATATATATATATATATATATATTTCCAAATGTGCCCGACATAGTCTTAAAAATATGTAACTCATCAAATAACACACCTTGTTTATCGACATCATTATGTGTACATCTTTTACATCCATCCAACCATCATTTACTTCTCCATCCTTCTCAGGACATCTCTCTCTCCAAATAGGATGCAAAATATATGCTGCAACATGAAGGGGAGAATGTAGCATATTCCATCTCTCGATACATAATGCTTTGACTTCCTCAAGTCTAACATTATCAATGCCATCCAATTTTCCAATTTTCTCTATGATTCTATCTGTAAGCTCATATATGAGCCCCATGGTGGCCCCTTCTCGATCAGCCAAGCGCAAAACATGCAAGATAGGAGCACAAACATTAACAATTTCACATGCACTCCTCCAAAAAAAAGCACGTAACACCATGGAAGAAACATCCTCTGCCTTTTGTATCCTCGACACTTTCTTCCTAGTATATTCAAGAGACACAAACATAGACCGCAAGCCATTGTATATTTAGTACTCTTTCATCAAGTAAATTATACAGCATAATAAACATGTAGGCAAATCTTGTTTGTGTAGGTTTTATCAAATCTTTGCCACTAAATTTCATGAAAAGTGCAAGTATGGATGGCTTCATTGTCACAAAAGTTACAATCTTCATTGCTTGAGCCAAAACCGGCTTCACCCATGCTAGAGCACCAATGTCTTCAAAGAGAAGATCAAGGCAATGGCATGTGCATCTAGTGTAAAATATGTGAGGCCATTCTTGCTCAACCAAATAACCTTCCCTCACACAATTGGATGCATTGTCCATACATACTTGAACCACGTTACTAAGTCCAACATCCATAATTGCATCCTTTAAAACTTCAAAGATATACTCCCCAGATTTAATTTGGCATGAAGTGTCAATTGATTTCAAAAACATCGTGCCATAAATGCATGACACCATTATGTTTATGATTGGCCTATTCCTGGTATCAGACCATCCATCACATAATATGCTACATACAAACTGCTTCCACTTCTCATGCGTTTGAAGCAAATCATTTTCAATATACCTGACCTCATCATATAATTGCTTTGTGCGAAGATTATGATACGAGGGAGGTTTGAAAGAAGGACCCACACGCCCGATTGCATTTACCATATTAAGAAAGTAAGGACTCCTTACTTTCCAAAAAGGAATATCTGGCATACTCTTCATTTCCGACATCATATGTCTCTCCAATGCTTCCCATTGGAGTGTTTGCATGTGATTCTTCATGTGAATGAATTCCAAAAGGTGTGCCACTTTCTTGACTCCCTTTACCTTGCAATTTTCTGCATGCATCTCTTATGTACTCGGGTGCACTATTACATTTGTCAACCCCATACCCTTTCAAACCAAGTATGTGAGCTCTGATATGGTTTGCTCCCCCCATCCCATGAATGAGCACAAAACTTGCATTTTATAGTCCGATTCCCTTTTGGTAGAGATTTCACTCTCCACATATTCCCATTCACCTCCAACTTTTCGAAGCATCTCGAAAAAGCATTACCATAAAATGAAATCAATTCACAATTCCCAATTATCATTCATGATTCACAACAATAGAAGCTCAAGAGAATCTTTAAATTATAAATTGTAATTGAAACAAAAAAATTATTGAATGATGTTTGTCTTCATACGCATCATGAATGAATCATGATGGATATGTGTGAAAAAATACACTTTATGTGCTATGAAAATGAAAGGATATGAACCATTTAAATAATTTTAATGATCAAATCTGTGAGTCATACTATGCTTACTATGTCTTATTTGAACTTTAATCAAGTGAGAGGTTTCCATATGTTTGATTTCTAGAAAACTTTGTCTTCAATAAGCAAACCTACAAAATCCCAACTATGTAGATTGTGGAATGTAATAAGTAGTCCTAGCATATATATACATGAATGAATCTAGGCAAACCCCAAATTCACCCTCAAATGAATGTGCAACTATAAGCTCACGGTAGTCAACCACAATACTATATAGCATATCAACTCCATTATGCAAAGTATCCACTCAATGCTATGACATCCCCACTAACGTTTTGTGTGTCCAATAGTGGGCTTGGAATTAAGAATGAATACATGCTCACACACGCACCCCACTACACACACACACACACACACACACCCCCACACACAAGCATGAACTCACAAGAAGCTCCGCAAAGTGAGTTTCTATCACTTCCAGAAGTGATGGGCAAACTCATCCATAATGAAGCCTGGCACAAAATGCAAACAAAAGATAGGAAGAATTATAGAAAATGCACAGCTGAAAAGGTATACACACCTATTAACTCGTCACAACTCGGAGGAAGAATCCACAAGTGAAAACTGCATGTCCGCTAATACTACAATTATAAATACCATAATGAATCCTAGCAAACCCCAAATTCACCCTCAAATGAAAGTGCAACTATAAGCTCATGGTAGTCGACCACAATACTATATAGTATAGGTCTAACGTTTCCATGCATAAAGACTGCAACTTGTTTCTTTATGCATTTGAGAGTTTGGCTTCCCTCATTCAGATAACAAATAAATTGCTCATCTTGTATATTATAAGTCAAGTCTAAAAACCACATAAAATATCATATTGTGCAGGACTTTATAAGTTTTTCATACTTTATGCACAATGAGTCTTAAGTGACTAAGTTTGAAGTCCCAATACAATGTATCAGACTAAACAAGATATGAGCTCAATTCTCTAGATAAGCTGCATTATATGCAGTGAAAGTCAAGAATCATAGTCAACTGCTGTAAGGTCTTGTCATGAAAAGCTTAACACCCCTAAGGTCAAAAAGAGATTATTAAACTCAGACATTTCATCGCCAACATCTCAAGAAACCAGTTTATCTAGGTTTGTCGAACTTCTTTATCCTAGAGGAAAAAGGACTGATTCTCATCTTATTAAGGCCTGCCTACTTCCTTGAAAAAATGATAAGCAACAAAAAAAAGGGTTTGATTTTCTTTCTTTTCGTTGGGGGTGGGGCTTCTTTTTTGGGTTTCGTTTTTTCTTTTTGTGTTGGGGGGCCCGGGCGGGGGGGGGGAGGGGGGGGGGGGGGGGAGGGGGGAAGCAGAAGTAGTCCTGCCTTCCTTCGTCAATGTCTTTAATGAGCATATTGAAATGCTCTGTTCGGCAGTGAACCAATATAACAAACACTGGAAGAACATTAATGTCAAAAAGTCATTACCCCTGTGTATGACAATCCCAGAACTTCCTTTCTCATGTTCAGCTCAACAATTGATACTTCCATCAAGAAAAATTTTTCAAGTTATATTCTATTTATATTTACATTAGGTTTGACCCGCCCTACCTCTATGCATCCAGCATTTGTCAATGATTGTTGAAAGATCAAGTCCTCACATCAATGGTAAATACAGTAAATAAGATATTATGATCAACATGTAGGTCTCACACAAAGCGGACAACCATCTCACCTCCAGCAGAATCTCAAGCACAGAAGTACATTATAAATTTAAGTATGTTAGAAAAACGACTCACCCAGACAGCAGCTTCTGGAAAACTGACGAAAGATCCCGCGGCTGTTGATCAAGAACTTGCTGTGGCCATAGATCAGGTCCATTCAGTTGACTGCTATTGAACTCCACTATTGCCTCACCCATCTCTCCCATTTCACCATCAATATTTAATTCTTCATCTTTAGGAGGATGAATACGCGCAAGCTCCATATCTACTTGAACTTCAAGCCATGACTTAACCAGTGCCCAGCATGCAGACTGACCAGGCACAAGTAAACAGAATTACATGAGAACTAAAACTATCAGAATAAGAAAACACAGAAAGCAAACTAACAAACAACATACGAACATGGGTGTATGTGTAAATTATGTTTGTGGGTGAGAAAGAGAGAGAGAGAGAGTATATGCGTGCACGCACACATGAGCCCAGACACAAACTAACTAACTCGATAACAATATTTGTTTACTTATTCATTTATTTATTTGTATATTGATTTATTTATTTATTTAGTTATTTGCTGTGAATAGCATCTAGAATCTCTCAATGCATCGTTACAAGAAAACTACAAGGGAAAAACCTTGAGTGAAAATCCCACCATGCTTAACATATGTGATAGTCTAGACATTCTTCCAACACAATGCATTCATATCTAAAACGAAGGGCCCTAAAAATGTATGCATCATGCATGTATGTATGTATCAAACTACATACATACATACAAACATACATGAATACATGTACACACACACACACACATGCACCAACACACACACACACACACACACATATATATATATATATATATATATATATATATATATATATATATATATATATATATATATATATATATATATATATATATATATATATATATATATATATATAGACACACACACACAGTCACACACACACACACACACACATATATATATATATATATATATATATATATATATATATATATATATATATATATATATATATATATATATATATATATATATATATATATATATATATATTTTTTTTTTTTTTTTTTTTTTTTTTTTTTTTTTTTTTTTTTTTTGCTGGGAAATCTCACTTTATTTCATTGGAAAAGAATAATGTACAAAAGCATGAGAAGGGAGACACCGCCCCCTGCTCCCAATGTAACCTAAGCAACAGAAACCACATCAAACCCCACATCATTTCAGCTTCTCCCTGCGTGAGAAGCTCAAACAAATACCACACCATACCCTACATGATAATGAAACACAGATCAGATAGCGTCCAGGAAGGAAAGGTAAGCCTGCCTATCATGAAGCGGCATGACATCTATATGAAGATGCATTCTGGCCTTGCAAAATTGCCAAGAGAATTTGGAAACGGGATGCCTGTTACGGTCAAAGAAGAAGCATCACGCATCTCTGTCTAACCCAAAGCAAAGTAGTGTCCCCTGAGGAAAGCAGAAGGAAAGTGCAGTGAAACTTGGTGGGTCTCACACCCCAAATCGGAAATAAGAACAAAATATTCCACCATTGTTGAATCCTCGGGCAAGTCCAAAAAGTATGTTGCATAGTCTCAGCATGAGAAGCGCAATGAGGGCAACGTATTCCCTGCACTCCATGTTTAGAGAGAAATGCTCCTAACGTGAAGTGCCCCACAAAAATCCTCCACATAAATATCTTCATCTTGAAAGTATACGCACACTCCCAAATCTCCTTAAACCTTAAGTGCCACCAGGAAGGTAACTTCTTCAACCCCCATCTTAAATTACATTGACAAGACATATCCTCAGCCGAGAGAATCGAGGAATAATAAATGCTGGCATTACGAGTCCACCATCTAGTGTGCTTTGCCAAAAGCCAGTACTTCCAAGGATGTGAAGCATAAACAGAAAGGGGAGCTTGAAATTGGCGAAGGAAAAGCACTAGTTGAAGCCATTTTGAGGGAATGCAATGCCCACCGCATATTTTCCTCTTAACTGCTGGAAAGGATCACAACTCCCATTTGGAGTCATAACATTTAGCAATGGAATCAATACCCTTATTATTGAAGTATCTTTGCAGAAGCCCCCAATGAAAAAGCTAGTGGAGGATTTGAAAGGAAAGACTAATACTGAGACAACAAAGCAAACGAATTCCCCGTATAACGTTGTCTACCATTCCATTGCAACCGTGAAGCAATAAGTTTGAAACTCTAAAGTAGACAATTAAGCGTAGGTGGTAGATGCTTCAAAGGAGCATGCGAGAAAAACTTATTACAGACATCCAATTTCCAATTTCCTGTGTAGCATATCTCCGCCATTTCAATAGACTTCCATAGAGGCCTTTGAGAAGCAGTGATGTGCATAATAAAAGCAGTACGGAGAGCCAGAGTATGGGAATGCAAATCAAGAATTCCCAGACCTCCCTTTACCTTAGGCTGACATGTATACTTCCACGATGAAAGCACCGAAGCCAGACTATGCTTTTTATTCCAAAGGAAATTTTTCAGCAAGCTTTCAAAGATATGGAAATGACACTTCCTCCAATCCGAAAGCAGTAAGAAGTACATAACATAAGGTTGTAAAAATGCCTGGACTATTCTTACCCTTACATGAAAAGGCCATTGCCCAGCATGCCACAAATCCAATTTACATCTAATTTTACGCAACACCCATTCAACTTTATCCTTAATGGTCACATTTACACCTAGAGGGTACCCAAGATGGCAGAAAACATTTCCTTTCTTAATCATTGGACCTTCCCATTGAAGAGAATGAAAATGTTGTGCAGAAATATCAATGAGTGCTGATTTTCTCATATTTACAGAGAGAGCAAATGCCTTAGAAAAGGAATCTAAGGAAGAGAGAATACCATGAAGAGAGTTAGAATTCAATTTAGCTTCAAGCAAGAAGAACATCGGTGAGGAAGCCAAGGCATAAAAAAGGGGACTCAAAGGGCACCCCTGACGTACCGAGCACTCAATAGGGAAGGGCTCCGAAAGCCTTCCATTTATCTCCACCTGAGAAGCACTATCTTGGGCCAGAGTGTAAATCAAGCGACAAAATTTCACTCCAAAACCAAGTCTTTGAGGAGAGTTGCGATGAAATCCCAACGAATGCAATCAAAAGCTTTTTCAAAATCCAATTGCATACCAACTACCTCCTGATTAGATGATGCTGCATGCTCCAACAAAATCTGAGTGAAGAAGATATTATCATAAATCAACCGCCGATGCACAAACCCAATTTGTGAGGGATGCACAATCTTATGAATAAATGGTTTGAGCCTAAGAGCAAAGACCTTAGTGAAGATTTTATAAAGAATGCTCATCATAGTGATCGGCCTCCAATCCCCCATTCCTTTAGGAACATCTATTTTAGGAATAAGCTTTATCTTGCCTAACTTGAAAGAATAGGGCATCTTCTGATCTTTCCATATCTCATTACAAACATCAAGGATGAGAGATTTAAGAAGCGGCCAAAAAGCAATAACAAACTCTTTTGTTATGCCATCTAATCAAGGAGCTTTCCCATTCTTCAGTGACTGAATAGCCATATAAACTTCCTCTTCTGTTATGCCCTTCTCGCAATCAGCAGCCATATGAGAACCCAGAAGTCGAGGAGTGTGCAGCAATGAATCCCGAATTGAAGCAAACCATTCTTCATCAGAATTGTACGACGTAGAAAATACTTCCTGGAAATGTTTTGTGCAATGAGCCACAATCGAGTCACCATCCGTAAGAACTGACCCATCCACATGAAGAATGGAAATGAGCTCCTTAATACGCTTCGCACTAAGAAAGTCAAAGAAACATTTAGAATTTGTGTGAAGGTCACTGACTTCCATACATCGGGCTTTGACTTTAGACAATTGAATAGCATTATTTTCTATAAGAGTCAGGCATCTATAAGCATCACATAAAGACATATATTCCTCTTCTCAACGCAGCCGACCAGAGTCGACATTGTCAGTGAGAAGAGAAATCTTCCTATCAGTCTCAATTTTAGCTCTAACAAGAGTATGAGTGAAGAATTTACCACATTCTCTAATCACCCCTTGCATACCTGCCACAAGTGATTCCCATTTCATACACGGCAAAACTTCCAAAGAGAGGACATGGTGAACCAAAGACTGAACTTTAGATTTAAATAAAAACATTTGCAACCAAGCATGATTTAGCCTCAAAGGAAGTCTGTGCAAATTCTTTGGGATATGCGATTCCCATCACAAATCCATAATGGTAACCAACAGCGGGTTATGGTCCGAAAGAAGCATCGTAGCATCAATCCACATTGAGGAGGCAACATTTAATGCATATGTATGAGAATAATAGCATTTTTCCAGTCCGCTCATAGCATTCTTATGTGATCTTGAGTGGAACGTATATCGGCGAGTATGTCCCCCAATGAATCTCCATAAATCTTTACAGTTTATTATATCCATAATATCTTGCCATACTTTTCTCTCATGCAAAGAAATCAAACGAGAAGAGGTCGACGGTCGTACAGTCTGCATCAGTTTCCACCATGTTAAAGTCACCACAAAAGAATCTCAGCACCTTCCCACACTTCCATATTCATGCAACAATGAATAGAATGCAAGAGGGCTTTCCAAGTTTTAACCCAATCCGCCGGAGAGTTAGGAGCATAAACATCAATGCATATATAGGGTATATCCTCCAATCTGAGATAAAGGATAATGAACCTACCCAAAGGATCATCAACTAAAACCTTAATCTTAACATCCTTTATAACAATAGAAGGACAACCAGAGTAATTCTTCTTCACACCATTATATCTCAGCTGAAAATCCTTTGTATGAAGACGCATGCCAGCATGGTCATGCTTCTTATGTTCCTGAATCACCACCAAATCTAATTGATTTCTCACAATCCATCTCCACAACCTTGTCCATTTTCCAAACTGACCAACCCTTGAACATTCCATGTTGCCAATTTCATGAAGGCGGAGATGCAGCATGAGAAAAGTCAGCATGGGCTAATGCTGGAGCTAAATCATGCAACGAATTCCCATATTTTCATAACAATCACTCATAGAATCATCATTATGAGGAGCAAGATTTGCATCATCCAAAGAAGCAGCTAAGTATCCTAACTGAATATTACT
>MU264166.1:0-5000 GCA_020310875.1 Ceratopteris richardii
AAAATATCAGCCAAGTACTTTGGAACATGTATCCAAAAGTTTAAGTCAAGACCGACAAGTGCGAAATGACTAGCTCCCAAAACTTGCTATTTTTGGACATACACCTGCTGGAAAAAATGAACAGTGCTCTCAACCTGGAAGGAATTAGAAAAATTCCTTTTGGGCATAGCAAATAGACTTAGCAAGCTTCCTATTCCAAGTTAAAACACTTCAAATGATGGACTGAGCACTGAGAACAAGTTTCATCAAGTTCTGGAACATTCCCACAATTCTCGGGGCTCTGCAGAGATAGACCAGTAAGCAGTAAAATGCAGATATCTCCAAAAGTATAAATCCAATGACCTTGAAAATTATTAGGTAGAAACTAGACAGTGAGAGCTATCCAACGCACTTTAAAACACTGAAAAAGGTTCCGTAAAACTCGAGATATGACCTTCTGAAGTTACTGCTCTGAGTGAGTATAGCAGAGAACAAAACAGAGAGGTAGATGATAATAAATGTATAGATTCACATATGATTACAACCACATTGGCAATGAATCTTTGCACAATGGGAGTAGAATGATAGAGCTATGGAGTAAGCTCTTCAATCTCTACAAAATGACATCAAGTGGTCACGTACAAGGCTTACTAATCGCCTCTTCCTTCTTGCTCCTTTTATAGCTATTCTTGGAGGGAGTTTTGAATTCGAATTCGAATGGCTCCACCTAAAAGTGATCCCCAAAGTTAGGAGAGATTCCCTCAGCTCAAAAATTCGTGATTTTGGTAGTTGGAGCCACGAATTTGCTTTACATCATGGATGAGGTAAGCCATCCTTTTACTTTTTTCTTTTTCCATTTACAAGAGATAAAATGTACTCTTTTACAAGAGGTGTTCACATGACTACTCATGTGACTTACAAATGAGGATAATATCAAGCATATCAAGCATGTAGGCTTGGGCAAAATGCACCAACAGCTCCCCCTCAAGCCTAACATGCTTGGCCTCCAAATAAGTCTTCAATTGTCCTTGATTTCCTGCAAACCAATCATCAACTTGAATCTACTTAACTTCGTACCATCAAGAGCTTTCGTCAACATGTCTGCACATTGCATATCTGTAGAGACATAGGATAGTTGAATATCCTTGCTCATTAGCTTCTCCCTTACATAATGGTAGTGGACTTCAATATGCTTGGTTCTAGCATGGTATACCGGATTAGCTGCTAGATGTAGTGAGCTTGTGTTGTCACCAAAAATGTGAGGTGTTGAAGAATGAAGTCCAAGATCTGTGTACAAAGATTTTAACCACATGATTTCTTGAGTTGCATTAGCCAAACCTCTATATTCAGCTTCAGTAGAAGATAATGCCACGGTTGGTTGCTTCTTCGATGACCAAGAAATGATTTTTGAACCTGCAAATGATATATACCCTGATGTGCTTCTTCTATCATCTTTAGATCCGGCCCAATCTGCATCTGAGTAGACCTTTAGCTCAATATCTGAAGTATATGAATAAAACAAACCTTCATTCATGGTCCCCTTTAGGTACTTGAGGACTCGCTTGGCCGCTTCCATATGTGGTCTTCTCGGCTTATGCATAAACTGACTCAATATGCTAACACTATAGCATATATCCACCCTTGTGAGTGTTGCATAGTTCAAACTTCCAACCAAGCTTTGATAGCTTGTGATGTCTTCAATTGGCTCTCCTTCATAAGCACTAAGCTTATGATTTTGCTCCATAGGTGTACCTGCACACTTGGTATTTTCCATCTTGAACTTGACGAGCATGTCATGGACATACTTCCTTTGTGTGATGTATATACCTGAATCTGTGTAGATCAACTCCAATCCAAGAAAATAAGTGAGTGGTCCGAGGTCACTTATTTTGAACTCCTCCTTCATTTGACTCTTTACCTGTTTGATTCCTTCAAGATCATTGCCTGTGATAATAATATCATCAACATACACACATAAATAGATCACTTCAGATCCATTCCTCTTTATGAACAAAGAGGTATCCGCCTTGCTAGCTTTGAATCCTTGGTCCTGCAAATAAGTAACCAATCTGAAATTCCAAGCTCTTGGAGCTTGCTTCAATCCATACAAAGCTTTCTTTAGTTTGCATACATAGTTAGGATGATGTGCATCCTCATATCCAGGAGGTTGTGCCATATACACTTCCTCAGAAATCCATCCATTCAAGAAAGCATTCTTTACATCAAGTTGATAAAGATTCCAATTTCTAGATGCAGCAAGACTTATGAGAACCCTAATTGTAGGCATTTTTGCAACAGGAGAGAAAGTCTCCTCATAATCAATACCATGGGTTTGAGCAAACCCTTTAGCAACTAACCTTGCTTTGTGTCTATTTATACTTCCATCTGGATTCCTCTTGATTTTGTATATCCATCGAGATCCGATTATCTTCATAGATGGCTTGTTAGGTACAAGCTCCCAAGTGTCATTCTCCTTCAAGGCTTCCATTTCTTCATCCATTGCATCTCTCCAAGCTTTCTTGCTTTGTGCTTCTTCGAATGTGGTAGGTTCTTCATTGGTTGAATCCTTTGCAATGTAGATTGAGTGCTTGGTGACCAAAGAAGTATCATAACCAAACCTCTCTGGTTTCTTCTTCTCCCTCGAAGACCTTCTAAGTGGTTGATGTGAGCTCTCGGGTCCATATGTAGCATCCTGCATCTTTGCTTTACCTTTGTTCTTCCATAGCTTTAGTCTTTCCAAGTCTTCTAGGTCAATCTCCGAATCACTTTCTTCAATCTGCTTTGGCTCCTTTGGTTGAAGTGATGGAAAATCTTCATCCAAGTCATATGGCAGCTTCACTTTCCTGTCATCATCAAACCATGATTTGTTTTCATCAAAAATTACATCTCTACTCACAGAAAATCCTTTATTGGTTGGATTGTACAATCTATATCCTTTTTGGTTTTGATCATAACCAATGAATACACACTTCTCTGCCTTGGGATCCAATTTCCCTCTTACTTGAGAAGGAATGTGAGCATAGGCTAAGCATCCAAAGATTTTACAATGCTCTAGACTAGGTCTTCTTCCATTCCACACTTCATATGGAGTGGTTCCATCTAGTGACTTGGATGGAAGTCTATTTATGAGATATGTGGCTGTAGACACAGCCTCTGCCCATAGGTAGTTCGGCAATCCCTTTTCATTGAGCATGGACCTTGCAGCTTCGACAATAGCTCTGTTCCTCCTCTCTGCTACACCATTGAGTTCGGGTGTATACCTTGTAGTGACTTCCCTTTTAATGCCTCTTTCATGCAAGAAGGCATCAAATTCAGAAGAGAAGTATTCTCCTCCACCATCTGATCTGAGTCGTTTCAAAGTCCTACCTGTTTGGTTTTCAACAAGAGCAATATACTTCTTAAAGCAATTAAACACTTCATCCTTGTGCTTCATGAAAAATAGAATGGTCCACCTGCTACAATCATCTATGAAAGACACATAATATCTTGAGCCTGATATAGATGGCTCCTTACTTGGACCCCACACATCCGTGTGCACTAGATCCAAAGGATTTTGATACATATATCCTTTCTTATTGAAAGGTTGTCTATGAGCCTTGCCGAGTTGACAAGCTTCACACTTATAAATCATGTGTTGCCTTGTGATATTAGGCAAACCAAGTACACTTTGGTCCCTGCAAATCTGTTTGAGTGTCCTCTCACCAATGTGAGCAAGCCTTTTGTGCCATATCTCCAACTCTGTTAGAGTTTGAGATCCATAGCTAAACAAAGCTATGTTCTTTGTATCTTCCACTTCAAAAGTGAAAAGCCTTCCTGTCTTTTCTCCTTTGGCAATCCTTCGAAAGCCTTGCCTTGGGTCTTCAACATATGCTCCAAATCGATTGAATCTAACCTGCAATCCTTTTTCAACAATCTGTCCAACACTTATTAAATTTTTGGTAATTGTAGGGACATACAAGACTTTGCTTAAGAGGTTCATATTCCCATCTGATGTCTTCACATTACCTATCTTCTCCACTGAGTGCTTTGTGTCATCTCCTGTCTGCACTTCATGCTTGTTATGAGGATCTTCCAAATCAGAAAGTAAAGCCACATTTCCTGCTACATGGTTCGAGCATCCCGAATCAATGTAAAATATGTGATCATCATCCTTACCCTTCTTTGTTGATAGATTCATAATCAATAATGAATCTTCTTGACTTTGGTCCTCTGCATAGTTATTGTAATCTCTTCTTCCTCTATGGCCACTTTGATAGTTGTTGTTGCTGTTGTAATTGTTGTTGTAGTAGTTGTTGTTGTAGCCTCCATTGTACCTGCCTCTATTTGATCCATAGCCACCTCTATTGAATCCTCTTCCTCTTGAGTTCCTCGGGTTCCTGAAACATTCTTCAGTAGTATGGTTAGATAAGCCACATATGTTGCAAGGTTGAGATGATTGGAATCTCCCCTGCCTTGCTTTCCACTTCTGCCTCTTCCTCTAGCTCGTCCTCTACCTGCAAAGTTTGCTTGGAAAGAGCTTCCTTCATCTTCATTCTTTCTATTCTTTGACTTGTCCTTGACCTTAGCTTTATCAGAATATAAGGCAGAAGTTTGATTACCTCTTGAGGACTCACCACCTTTGCTAATCTTTGCTTCATGAGTGAAGAGTTGGCCCATGAGTGTGTTGAGGTCGGGTACATGCATATCCATGTATAAATCCATGGCTGTTGTGAATGACTCCCACTTGTCGTCTGCTTTGATTCCATTCATGATTTGTCTTATGATTTGCTCCTCTTCAATTACCTCTCCAATGCTTCCAAGTTGGTCAGAAATCTCCTTCATCTTTGTGACATAATCAGTCACATTTTGCTTCGGGCTTTTCTTCATTGTTGTGAACTCCATCCACAATTGGTTCTTCCTTGCTCGAGTGTTGGAAGAGAAGAAAGAAGCAAGTGCATTCCAGGTTTCTCTTGATGTCTTGCATCCCTTGACATGAGGTAAAAGAAAATCAGAGATTGAGTTTAGAATATAGGACCTTGCAA
>MU264166.1:10000-31812 GCA_020310875.1 Ceratopteris richardii
GAGAGGTATGTCTCTGATGAGGCACCGGATAGACACAAGAAAGAAGATCTGCAAAAATGCCTACTTGTGCGGAGTTTTCTCATTGAAAATTGTACAAAAACTGATCTTTTTATACATTACAAGTTGTAAGCTTCGCAACGCAACAAGAATCACTCAGTTTGGACACCTACACTAAGAGAACCACTCTTTTTATTGAGAGGCTATCAACAGAAGCACCTTCCTTGTCTAAAAATAGACACCTCTCCTTTCCTTCTTACTTTTATCTACTTTTATCTACTTTTGCTCTGAATTTGGAGATGTGAACGCCTCCACATGTTATTTCTCATAACTAATAAGATCCACAAACTTCCATATATCAATTTTAATTTTAATAAAATCCACAAGATTCCAAGATTACTTTAGAGCTTGTTTTTATGTAACATTGCCCCCCTCAATCTCTAAATCCAAAGCTTTGACTCCAAGTAGTACTTTGATTCGCTTAAGCTTCTGAGCATCTACTGCTTTTGTAAGTTCTGCTAATTGATCTTTAGTTCCAACATGTTGAATATCAATATCTTCATTCACCTTCTCTCGGATATAGTGATAGTGCACTTCAATGTGTTTTGTTCTTGCATGGTACACTAGATTAGACGCGAGCTATAATGAACTTACATTATCTCCAAAGAGTAGTGGACGCATTGTAGATATATTCATATCTTCATAAAGCTTCAAATACCACATAATCTCACATGTTGCATTTGTAAGACTTCTATATTCAGCTTCTGTGCTTGAAAGTGCTACTATAGGCTGTTTTTTAGAAATCCATGAAACCAAATTATTACCTGCAAATATCAGATATCCACCTGTACTCCTATCATCCTTATTTCCAGCCAAATCTGCATCACTGTATGCTTTCAAATACAAACCTTCATGATATTTATAGCCTAGAACTTCATTTAATGTACCCTTCAAATATCTCAAGACCCTTTTAGCTGCTTGCATATGTAGATGTCGATAATAGGAATGTTGCAAATGCCTACTGACAAGAGGAAGAGTGGTGCGATATTATGGCAAAGGGATGTGCACCTAATGTTCCTAGATGAGCGTGAATTAATTCAAAGTTACATCTAAATGTGGGTCCTCCTATCCCACGAAGAAGGATAGTGAGTTTCAAGGCCACCATAGCTAGAGTCGGTTTCCCAAGTGCAAATCATCCCAACCATGAGGTTGGGAGTGTCTCCAATGGCTAGATATTGAACCCTCACCTTCCACTCTAGAGATGAAGGGTCTAAACATTTTGTGTCGCACAAGCAGACAATGTATGACCTCATGTGCTCAAAAATAGATAATAAAATTATGATTGTAGTATTTCCACTTGTCGTTGTCTACTATAATAACATTTTTAGGTTTAGTAGGATGTATTTGAACACCCTACACAATAATCAACAAGCCGTTTGCTACCACTACATGATGCATGATGTACACCCACAATGGGTAGTTAGTACTATCCAACTTATCTTCAATAACCAACATATGAAATACAGTGCTGCTATTTGCCATGGCAAGAGACCATACCTTGATGTGAGAAATTTACTATTTTTCACGAAAGTGGAGGAGAAATACCCAATTGAGATTTGCTAGACCTATACAGGCTTTGAGGGCTCGAAAACAATAGAATGAAGAATAAGAAGCTTGGAGCTTAATGTGAAGTGAATATACAAGAAAAGTTGAGTAGCATGCTAGGGTTATAAGCATATATACAAAGGGAGGGAAATTTGAGGGCTCGAAAACAATAGAACGAAGAATAAGAAGCTTGGAGCTTAATGTGAAGTGAATATACAAGAAAAGTTAAGTAGCATGCTAGGGTTATAAGCATATATACAAAGGGAGGGAAATTTGAGGGCTCGAAAACAATAGAACGAAGAATAACAAGCTTGGATCTTAATGTGAAGTGAATATAGAAGAAAAGTTAAGTAGCATGCTAGGGTTATAAGCATATATACAAAGGGAGGGAAAAAGAAGGCTGTTGACGAGGGAAAAAGGTGTTGTGTTGCAATCCTAATTGTTCTGTTCACACACATGAATGCCAAGCTATATCAGCATTTCTCAACATATATCTTAGTCCATAGGATTTCTTGAAAGATTAAGAAATGCACATCTAGTCTTATATGTCTATGCAATAGCCAAGTAAAACGAAACCAAATGTTGAATTTGAGTAGTTTAGAAATAGAAATAATGCAACCCAAAGGTGATTATGAAAACAGACATCTTGATCTGGTAGAATAATTATTGGAAAACTATGATGCAAAGAAATATGTTTAATAAATAACTTACCATGATGAGGAAAAGTACATTTAATAAATAACATTTAATAAATAACTTACCAAAACCCTCTGTATATGGATAGGATTCATGGCCTTATATAAAACTAAAACTAATTACTTAACATGTGAAAAGAATGTTAGCAATATTTGAATGAAAATAGAAAGAAAAGGCTTTGTCCTGGAAATGTATAAAAATAAATAAATAAATAAACAAGATTGTTAAATAAATAAATACATAAATACATAAATAAGTAAGGGGAAAGAGAGTGTTAGAAGTTATGTTAAACATCAATTAAGGAATGGGGTATCAATATGTGAAAATAGGCTAGTGGATAAAGCATATCTCTTGTAAGCGAGAGGTGGGTGGGTTCAAATACCCTAAATGCTATCTAGGGAAATTTGTAAGCTAAATAGGGGAATAAGTAAACTAACTAGGGAAATAAGGAAGCTCTTATTACCACTTATTAATTAGAGAAGGTTCACACATAGTCAGCGACTGCCAACAGAACCAAAGGGAGCCAAAGTCAACCAAGAGAACCATGAGTGCCAGAGAGGCCAAAGATGCCAAAGTTATGCCATAGTTCTATGCGTTAATCGACACCTTAGTCGACACCTTGGAGTAATGCACAAGAGTAACTACATGGATTAGTGCATGGATAACCAAATTGATAAACGAACTTGATAAATGAACTTGATAAATAAACTTGATAACTAAATTTGATAACTGATTTTGATAACCAAACTATGCATAGTGCATAGTCAGTACACTAAGTATAGTGAGCACAATGAGCATAGTGGGTACAGTGAGCACACTAAGCACATTGAGTACAATGAGCACAGTGAGCACCATGAGTACTGTGAGCACATGTGATAGTTTCATAGTGAGCATAATGCATAGTGCATAGGGGCACAATAAAAAATTCGAAAAGAAAGTGGAAGAAGACATTGGTGAACAAAAAAGAACGTGAATTGACAAACACAAACCTGGACAGATGGAAATCGATGAGCTGGAACAGATGCTCACTCACGAACGGACACCATGAATGAGGAACGAACATTGAGAAGTACATCTCTCTTTAGATGCCTGTAGGCTCTGACACCACTATTGATTGGATCTTATAGACACACGTACGTAGATATAGTACAGAAATGAAATCCAGCAAAAACATAAACAGAATAGAAAAAGATAAAAAACTACACCCAAGATTGGGAACAATCTCCTCCCACATTCTCTAATGGACTAATCTATCAGAGTATATGTATTAATAGGTATTTCTCCTTACATCCTTAATAGAAGATACATAAGAGTGGCATTTCAAAAATCATGGATTGATGAAGGTCTCCTTAATTTATAAATCGTCACTTTCTAAGCAATCTACTATTTCTACCAAACATATCTAGAATACTATCTTTTAAGTATCTTCAAAATTATCTGAATAATTTCCACATGCATTCATGTACTCATGATTCTTCACCTACCAAATCAGAACATGTTCACATTAAAACCCTCACAACATTGAAATCTGTTTAACATTCCATTATTCCATAAAGTATAACATATAATTTCATTGGGTTACCAAAAGTGTTCCACTTTCATACTATGAGAAGCAAAAAGACAATCATAAGGCCAAGCAATGGGTTTAAGATGGATACCAAAAAGGCACACAAAGTCCTAACTGACTGAAGCAAATCTAAGAAGCTAATGTGTACTATCATAACATTATTATGTGTATTAGGATGTATTTCAACACCTTACACCTTGATGTGAGAAAATTTACTATTTGTATAAAAGTGGAGCAAAAATACCAATTGACCTCTGCTAGACCTAACAGACTTTGAGGGCACGAAATCAACATAACGAAGAATAAAAAGGTTGGAGATTAATGTGAAATGAATATACAAGAAAAGTTAAGTAGCATGCCAGGGTTATAAGCATATATACAAAGGGAGGGAAAAAAAAAAGGCGCTAAAGAGGGAAAAAGGTGTTGTGAAATCCTAAGTCTTCTATTCACACACATGAATACCATAACTCGGTTAGCCACTATGTGGATTGGGCATGTCGATAATAGGAATGTTGCAAATGCCTACTGACAGAGGAAGAGTGATGCGATATTATGGCAAAGGGATGTGCACCTAATGTCCTAGATGAGCGTGAATTAATTCAAAGTTACATCTAAATGTGGGTCCTCCTATCCCACGAAGAAGGGGATAGTGAGTTTCAAGCCCACCATAGCTAGAGTCGGTTCTCAAGTGCAAATCATCCCAACCATGAGGTTGGGAGTGCCTCCAATGGCTAGATATTGAGGTCTAAACATTTTGTGTCGCACAAGCAGACAACGTATGACCTCATGTGCTCAAAAATAGATAATAACATTATGATTGTAGTATTTCCACTTGTCGTTGTCTACTATAATAACATTTTTAGGTTTAGTAGGATGTATTTGAACACCCTACACAATAATCGACAAGCCGTTGCTACCACTACATGATGCATGATGTACACCCACAATGGGTAGTTAGTACTATCCAACTTATCTTCAATAACCAACAATATATGAAATACAATGCTATTGTTTGCCAGGGAAAGAGACCATACCTTGATGTGAGAAATTTACTATTTTTCACGAAAGTGGAGGAGAAATACCCAATTGAGGTCTGCTAGACCTATACAGACTTTGAGGGCTCGAAAACAATAGAACGAAGAATAAGAAGCTTAGAGCTTAATGTGAAGTGAATATACAAGAAAAGTTAAGTAGCATGTTAGGGTTATAAGCATATATACAGAGGGAGGGAAATTTGAGGGCTCGAAAACAAGAGAACGAAGAATAAGCTTGGAGCTTCATGTGAAGTGAATATACAAGAAAAGTTAAGTAGCATGCAAAGGGAGGGAAAAAGAAGGCTGCTGACGAGGGAAAAAGGTGTTGTGTTGCAATCCTAAGTGTTCTATTCAACATATATCTTAGTCTATTTAGTGTGAAACTTCTAGGGCCATCATCGTCCATAGGATTTCTTGAAAGACTAGAAATGCACATCTAGTCTTATATGTTTATGCAATAGCCAAGTAAAACGAAACCAAATGTTGAATTTGAGTAGTTTAGAAATAGAAAGAACGAGTCACGACGGCTTTCACTTGCTGCGGTGTTGTTGACGCTTTCACATGATTTGACTAGTCTTGGCGATGGCGAAGTCAAATACTCAAAGACCGTCGAGGCCGCCAGCTCCCTTTTTTGTGTATAAATACATACGCTGTGCAGTCAATGGTAAGTATCTCTGGGAGCTCTCATTTCTCCTTCCGTGACGTTCTCTCCTTCCTATCAAGCTCTCCTGTCTGTCTCTCTCTGTGTCTAGCAAACACCGCCCCAACTTCCGTAAATGTCTGTTGCCGCCTCAATCCCTTGCGGCTCATCTTCATCGTCTGCTTTCTGCGCGTCGATCTCGTCTTGCCTTCTCGCACAGCCATCGCATATTCCCAGACGCCATAGCCTCATCTCCGACGACCTCCTCTCCCAAGCCGTTCTCATTCAGAGGGTGCCCCCGTATCGCCGTTGGAGCCACCGCCGATCTCTCCCGATTCTCATCTGAAAAGCATGCCAACATCAACAGTCCTGGCCGCAATCGCCATCTCGGAAAACTGGACAATCACAATGTTTGAGAATGAGATCTCTCCATCCTACACAAGCATGAGCCCGGACCCCCTGGCCTTCTGGGAAAGGCACAGGGGTTTGCTCCTTGACTACGAACATCAGAATGTCCAGAGTACTCCCATGGTGCAGCGCGATTCTACTGCAGCACATTCGGTTAGTACACCGCCCTTCCTCACTGCCGAGTTATTGCTACTGCAAAATGCCGCCACAGACAGAGCTGAGATGCGTGCTATCTCGCAAAGCAGCGGGACAACTGGAATAAACTCTTCCAGAGAACGCTCACTTCCGCCATGATGGTCGCCTGCGTTCTAAGTGCCTTAGCAGGTTGCACGGGCGCCGGATTGTCCCTCAATCTTCCTGCGTTTATGCTCAATGCAGGCGCCACCTCCATGATGGCTATTATCAATCAATTCCAGCCCTCGCAGCTGGCCGAGGAGCAGCGCACTGCCGTCCGTCTTTTCCGAAAGATTGCAGCAGACGTGCACTACGCTCTGAATGTACCTGACCATCTCCGAGAGATGAATATGCTGTCCTTCTACTCTGACTGCCGAAGACGGTTGCATGCACTTGACAAAGCCTTCCCCATGCCACTTACGCCAGGAGGACTTGAGAAGTTCCCTTCTCAAGTTGTACCAACAGTTCTCAGGGATCCTCAGGAGGAGCAGCTTCTACCCATCACCAATCTTCCAAAGAGGATACCCAACTCAGACTCGCGGAGGATAACGGATGGAATGAGCGCCTCGTTCTTGAATTGAAGAACGTATCTTCTACTCTGCGCACTGGTGACATCCCCAAGTACACAAGCTGGGCTACAAATGTAGTAAAGGTGAATAAGCTTTTGGCCGTATCGTCGCCCGTCTTCGCTGTCATCGCTGCCATTCTCAATATGCTTTCGATGACCAATGTCCTCGGCACGCTTCCAGGCGGAATGCTGGGAATGTGGGCTGCGATTTGTGGCATATTGGCGACATTTTTGGGTAGCATGTCCAACGATATGCAGCTCGGTATGGTGTTTGAGCTGTACCGTAACTCGGCTGGCCACTATGCTGATCTGGACACGTCGATAACAGAAATGCTCCAAATGCCTGCCGGAAAGAGGGAGAATGGCGCAATATTTCGGCAAAGGGTTGCCTATCAGCTTGGCAGGTGGCCATGCTCTGAAGCCGAGCCTATGGTAGACGCAGCTGTCAAGGAGGCCGGAACGTTATTTTGATGGAGCAGTCTATGCTAGTTGATGTACTCATACATACATTTTGAGAACTCGATCACGAGTTGTAATTTGTAGACATTGTGATACTGCCACCCGTTTTTCCTTCTAATTTGTACAACACGCCTCAAAGATGAGCATCTAACTTTTTAAAGGAATTTCTCCCGAAGTTTAATCTCCTTGGGCTTGTATAATATTGAAAGAACAATTGTACAAGTTGAGGGGCATAGTACTCTTGGGACTCCCTCTATCCCACAAGCGTCAAGGGGTTAGACAGTCGAACCATTACAAGGAAAAGGTTGTCCAAAGGCATCTACATTCAATGGCTTGAAGGCATTATACGGAAAGATTGACCGCATGGGCTCAAGTATGTCAAATAGACTCCACCTCAAGATGTGAGTGCCCAACCAACCCACCTACTTAGTTTTGGACTAGGCACCTATTTTGAAAAATGTTTTTGAATGACATTGAAGAAAGCTATTGTTGAACTCTATCTTAAAGGGTAGCCTCTAGGGATAATGTGGATTTCTCAGCTTTGTTAGGCGCTTCGTATTAAGGGCATTAGAGTGTGAGAATCACTTTTCAACATTGATTCAAGAAAAGTAATTTATCTCAATAAAGTCTATCATACAAATGGCAAGCATTTTGACAATAGAAAGACTGCAAATGTGCATGAAATCGCTAAAAATCCCAAGATTAGCTCTTTGCATGACCAATTTCATCCTTTGAAAGACAAGTTTTATGCCTTATCTTTGGAAGAATTGTTTCAATCACATATGGCTTGATGTCACTAATGAGGACACCAATACGGATGTGAGAAAAGCAAGACAAGGAGATTTTTCTTCCTTCCGTTCTTCTTCTTCTTCTCCTCCTTTTTCTTCTTCTTGCAAAAAGATTTGTGGATAGATTTGGAATTTTCTTTGTACCTTTTTCTCCCTTCACAAGGGTGATGTTGGACGAGAGCAATCTTTGTTTGAAGGGAGTGATGTTTAATAATTGGAGGATGCCCACGTTCAAGTTTTCCATTTGCTTCAAGATTGTATGTTGTGGTGAGTGACAACCAAATACCATATTTTTCAAAGAAATCTTTTGCTTCCTGAGCATCAAGCTCACCGCTATGAGCAACTATTATCTCAACATAGCCAAATCTGCTAAATACAATCTTCTACCAGAATTACATACATTACTTGTGGTTTTTGTTCTCAGAGCTCTCCCTTCTACATGGTTTGTCAAATCTTTTCTTGAGAGTACAATATAACGTATCTGTTGTATCCCTAAATGCATTGTAACCAAATCAACTACCCATTTATAATGGATGTTCAAAAGATACAGTGGATGCAATTCACCTTTACACTTTATATTGAGAATACCTAATAAAGCTTACATGTGGCCACATAATATAGGACTTCTACATACATTCCAAGCCACCAATTCCTTTCTTTTTTCTTTTCGCATGTCTCCAACCATCTTTTAGGAAAAAATTGAAAGCTTTTCTTTTGATATCTCTAAATCCGGCTTGAGACCAATGATTTCTTGGAGCTAATGTTCTTAGATATTTCCCAATCTCTTTCCAATTTCCTTCATACTCATCTTCATTAAAGTTCCCCAATGTGGTGTTATTAGCTTCATATATACAAGCATATAATTCTTTCTTTTTTTTTTATCATTTCCCCTTCAACATTTTTCAATTTAGCTTGCAAGAGCATATCAACAACTTGATTCACCTTTCTTGAAATGTGAACAAACTCAGGATTTATTGATTCTATATAATCAATCCAACAAAGCATTGCTATATCAAGAGTAGAGCAGTTGACAATCATGCCAATGAGTAGTAAGGAGTTTGTTTCCATAGCTACATATGCTCCAATGGAGTATTCTTTATCACACTTCAAAGCTGTCACAAGTCCCCACAATTCTCTCATGATTTGTGGATAAGTTCCATTGTCTCTCATCTAATATTTTGCTTTGAATCTAATTGCATATCTATGCCCATTTTCATCATCTTTCTCTATTGCCCATCCTATCCCAACAGAACTTGTATCCACCATTAGGATTATAGGGTTCCCATTAGTAAAGTGCCATTTTTAGGACACGAGCTTGAATGAGAAAACACTTCAATGATTCTATAAATTTAGTATGCCTTTTTGTCCAAAGGACTTTTGTCTTTCTCTCAAGAGTTGATACAAACCATTTTCCACATGAGCGAAATGCCGTATCCAAATAGAATAAAATACACATTCTCCAAGAAACTATCTAACTTCACTCATATTATAGCAAACACTAGGTAATTGTTAATTGCATCTATCTTTGCAGGATATGGTTTATGTCCATAACGACCACACATGTGCTAACTATTAATACCTCATTAATGCCCAAACACCAATTTTTCTCCAGAAAGGGTCAAATGAACTTCTTCAAATCATTCTGGAATTTTCTCACAATCTAGTATGTGATCTCTACTACCTAATTCCGATTGGAATAAGACATATCTAGAGTAGAGATCTCCCATGGAATAATATGCATGTCCAGCAAAGGCTTCTACATAGTCGTCTACAATCGGACCAATTCCAACTTTCCTTATCGTCACTTGTGTATTGGCTGAAGATCTTGAATAAATCTCAATTTCCCATTGTTCTTTGACACAATAAACCATCGATTTGAAGAAGGACTTCTAGAAGGCTTCAAAATCTTCATGCTAATTTTCTCTTTTAATAAGCGAATCAGTTTTGGAGATGAGCTTTCAGAATTTGAAATAGATTGTAAATTCCATGGGATATGAGGAATGGTGAAAATCACCATCGGAGCTGCCACTTTTGGATCTACACAACCTATTTCTCTAGGTTCAAATGCAAATGCTTTGCCATGGTTTCTAGGCATCCATTCATATTTCTTTCTTTCTTGTAGCAATAGAAAGCTTTCACATCCAATCTTTAATTTTTCTATGGTTTCATCAGTAAAGGTATGACCAACATACTTAGTATCTCTCAGAATAGGCTTGTCATTTACTTCATTTAGAATCAGTACAACTTATCGGGGGTATACCAAGGCTTCTACCAAGGCAAATGCATGGGTGTCATTTTGTCTCGATGCCGGTGTAAGCTTCGGCAAACGCCGCGGTACAAAAACCACTGGTATACTTGCCCGTATGTGCCTCGGTATGAGCATCGATATGTGCATCGGTAATATACATCGATATGAGCATCAATAAAAGCATCGCTAATTCCCTAGGCATTAATGCTGGTATTGACACCGGTATGCGACTTGCCATATGGGCGTTCCTACCAGCAACAAAGAGCATTCATGAAATGAGACAAATTAACATAATATTTACAAACAAAAACTAAAAACTCCATACCAAGGTTTTTAAGCTCAGCTCATTATAGATTCTCCATGAAACGACCGCATCGCATCCCTTTAAGGCCTCCAACAATGCAACGAATCCATGACAATATGTGTAAGCCTCCTCGGTTCATATCGGAGGATGACCCACTGCCAACTCCTGCAACAATATGCAAAACATTATATGAATAAACATGATGTGCTTACCTACAAAGAAAATTTAATTTAATAATCAAAATGATACCTAAAAACTCATGATGCATAGCGTTATATCCACCACTACCCCAAATGTTATGGTCATGTGTATCTAGACATGTGGGCACTGCAATATCGCTGCTGGCAATATCCGTCAGGAGTTCTACTTTTTCTCATCGTGAATCATCATCCCACTCCTCAGCATCTAACAATGTAGGCTTCATTAAGCCTACTTCCGAAATCATCACGAGCTTCTTGAGCATGTCATCTCTTGCATTAGCTGTACTTTTTTTTTGGAAAAAGTTCACCAATTGCCTCACTATTAAAATTAGACGTGTTTTCATGGATTCGTACAATCTGAAAGTGTAATCCATGAGGCATAGTGCACTGTATTAAAAATACTTCCTATCACATCCCTTTTCGAGTTCCTCCTCTTCTTCAAAGATATCTTCACCCATTGCCTTTGCTTTTGAAACCACTATATCTAGCCATCTGCTCATTTGAAAGGGTGGAAGAGTTCAAAGAATTTCTTGACGAGGCAAAAATCGAGTGGAATGATTCTTTTAAAACTGAGCTCTTTACTTTGCGTTTGTCTCCTTGGCAAGCTCATATCTCTCTAACCACTTCTGCATAGGCTGAGAGTTAACAATGGAAAAGTTGATTGCCTTTTCTCTAAAATATGCATCCATTTGTTATCAAGAAATTTCTCACATGCATATAGAGGTTACGAACGTAGAAAACACACAGAAAAATAGAGATAGCAAGAGACGAGACTGAATGCAGTATTGCATGAAATCTCCCTCCATGCACTCTATTTCGACATTCCACAGAGTGCATGCATTTATAGGAATTTTTTATTACGCCGAAAAGAGTGGTTACATGAGAGCAGCTTTGAAAAGCATGCATGAAACTAAAAGTTGGTTACTTTTGTAGAAAGCCTTTCTTTCAATATCAAAAACTACGATCCTACAATGACCCTTATTCTAAGCACTATTTTTCTAACTATTCTAACAATAGAACCTTCTATGCGAATTATTTACACTAAATTATAAATCAGATTTATTGTATGTCCGCCCTAAATTCGGATTATTGATGTCTGCTCTTCATGCTTTCATGTGCTCATGAACCTTGAGCTGCTATATCAAAAACACCAAAACACATTAATAAAGTGCATCCCTCCAAGTCCTCCAACAGTGCAACCAATCCATGACGATATCCATAAGCCTCCTTGATTTCCTATCGGAGGATGATCCACTACCAACTCCTGCAACAGTTATGAAAAACATTAGATAAAAATACATGATCTGCTTAACACAAACAAATTCAATAATCAAAATGATACTTACAAACTCGTGATGCATAGGTGTCATACCCAATCGCTACCCAAATGTGATGGTCCGACTGTATCTAGATGTGTGATTGCTGCATCTTGCTACTAGTGATATCCGTCAAGAGCCTGCTACTGCTCATCGCAAATCATATCCCACTCCTTAGCATCTACCATATAGGCTTTGGTAAGCCTACTTTGAATCATCACGAGTCTTAGATCATCGATGAGACATACACCTCATGTGCCATGTGCTAAATCTACTCTAAATGGACAATAGGATGCCATGTGTTGGCCAGAACTCCTGATAGATTGTGATATAATTTTTATAATCTTTAATTCTATTCACTCCATTTCAACATGACTGAGTGTCAAACTATATGGAGAAAAGTTGTCGTATATGCTAAGGCATGGCCTTTTCGGTCGCATCCATCACTCGAGCTCCATCACATTATACTGTACACCTTGGAGTCATCATGGTCCTGAGCACCCCAAGGTGTATGTGATGTATCACGTGGCAATCCTACATCTGATGTACTCTCTCTAGGAGTAGAAGTGGGAGACACAATGTTAGTTGCACTACCTCCGCAACATCTGCCTCCTCTAGAGCCACCTATAGATCCACTCTTTGAACATCCTCCTCTAGAGCATGACCTCGAGTGAAGAGATGGACCACCACTTGTATCATGTAAGGTGTCGAATGAATATAGGACTACTAGAGCCACTGGATATTGTTGAAAAGCCGGTCATGGTGGAGGTCATAAAGTTAGGAGATGTACCTTTGGTAGGAGTAGCCATCCCGTAGGAGTGACGCTAGTGGGAGGAGGCTAATAGGAGTGAGGACGATAGGAGTGAGGCCATGGGGCGCTAGGCACGAGCGATCCAGTATTGTGATGTGATGGCCATATATGCGGGAGGTATCTGAGATATAAAACTCCAAGAAGTGCTCCTCTATCATGGAATGCAGAGTTGATCGAAGGACTATCTCCCATCATGCTCTGCAACAAAAAACTCAAATAATTAGCATACGATAATAATGGTAATATAGAGAAATCGTAGTGTACAAAACAACATAGAAAAAATAAACACAAATTAGTACATACAAGTGTTTGCTTCAAAAATCCTATATTCTAGTATCCTCTTCGAGATCTGATGCACAAAAGATATCTATCTCTACATTGGTCTAGATCTCTCTCTTGGTATGCTAACTCCTTCTTGATCATCATTCTCGTACAACATATTGTCTGTTACTTCATCGTGTATCTCATTTTCTTCAAAGACCTCTTCATCTCAGAAAATGATCTCTTTCTCCTCTACTACTGAATGAATCTGAAACTCCACTACTGATGTAATTTTTTCTATATCTATGTTCTCATAAATTTGTTTGCTATCTGGGGAGAGTTTGTAAGACAATAGCCACTCTGGTTCTTTCAAATCTGGCATTAAAAAACTTGCTCATAGTATTCGGAAAGTACAAATGTATCTCCTTCATCTGTCCATAGCTTTGTGGAGTGTACTTGAAGCAAACCACTCTTATCCTGCCTCACTATTATGTTGCTTTGAGAGAGTGACTACCTTGAACCATTTCAAATAAAAAGAAAGTAATCAAACTTTCGTAAGGATAGCTTCAAGATATCTTGGATCACTCCACAATAATCGACTTGGTCTTCTTGAGCATTGTCATCTCTTCCAGCTGTACATTTTTTGGAAAAAGGTTCACCATCGCCACACTTTTAAAAGTAGACATGTTTTCATCAATTTTTGCAATCCGAAAGTGTCATCCATGAGATCATAGTGCACCGTATTTAGAATACTCTCAATCACATCCCTTTGCGAGTTCCTCATCTTCTTCAAAGATATCTTCACCCATTGCCTTTGCTTTTGAAACCACTATATCTAGCCATCTGCTCTGTTGGAAAGGGTTGGAAGAGGTCAAAGAACTTTCTGGAAGAGGCAAAAATCGAAGTGGACGAGTTCTTTGGATACTGAGCTCTTTCCTTTGCATTTGTCTCCTTGGAAAGCTCATACTTCTCTAACACTTTCTACATAGGCTTGAGAGTTAACAATGCAGAACTTCATTGCCTAATTTTCTACGAAATCTGCATCCTTTTTTCTTTCGCATCCCTTTGCCTTGAGGTTCATTGCCTATGAGACAAATATCTTCATCATTGCTCCATAAGCGAGGCATTTCAAGGTCCGATATGCATAGAACTCTCTTATGAATACAAGATACTATTGTATGAGCCATCCCTCTACAATGCTACCCTCTACCACATGCTCTTTGTTGGAAAATACCCTTTTAATGCCCTCATGAAGCACTCTAAGAAGAATATCCATCCACTATGGATAGTTCGTGTTATCGCAACTTCTATCAACCACATGAAACCAATGAATGAAACTGAATTGAGAGAATACTTGTGGGAATGTATTTCTCTACCATACAAATAGCCTCTATAGCATTGAGTTTTGCATTCTCTATGCTATCTCTCTTTATCTCTTTAGAAAAGATCCACCATACCAGGGAATTGATTTTATAAATGGTTGTTCGCACATCCTCCAAAAGGCAATCTTTTAAAAGCTACAGGAGCACAAAACTGTAAAAAGTTGTGCCAATCATGACATTGAGGCCTCAAAGATCATTGTTTTCATGTGAAGGCACTCTTTAGACACATCATGCACCCAGCAGGTGTCCAAAACTCTAAAATCACCTTCTTCACTTCTTTCTATTCTCTCTTTCCAAGTTCTCCCATTGTGCTTTGCTTTATTTCTTTTCGATCAAAGTCTTGTAGAGAATCTCTCCCACATTCTTGAAAACATGCATCAGATCTACCAAATGATCAATAACTCACTCCAGTAAGGGAGTTCTTGAAAGATCTACACTCATTTTAGGCTCATGACTGGTATTTTTGAATCCACAGCTGCTTTCAATCGCTTGCTTTCATTTGGTGTTGTGCTTGTTTAGCCAACTCGCCCTTCACGTAAAACAAGTCGATCAAACAAATATTTATGATGTCCTTCATAGACAATTTTTTTGAATTTCTTTTGGAGTAGCATGCTTCGAGTTGTGGCTTGCATACGGAACAAGCATGGTAACCTAAAATTGATAAACCTGAAAATTGACCATAAGTAGGCCAATCATGCATAGTCCACATAAGTATGCCTTGCACTCACACATCTTGTCTTCTTATAGGTTGAAACATGTTGCACAAAATAATCCCATCCCATAAAGTGTGCTTCTCTTCCACAAGTGGTGCAAGGTATACATCCATGTTTTTTACCTTATACTTACCTGACACAATAAAAACTAATTTATGGCCAACCCATGGTGGGATGTTATAGTTCACCAAACATACGGCTATGTGCTCCATGAAGAGCTGCATAAACCAAATGGATTTACTCCATCACAGCTATGCCTAGACAACACTTTTGAGGATCACTAGCAAACCCTAGCCACTTACTATCTATGTATTTCCATGCATCAGAGTCAGTAGGCACTTGCATTGCACCATCTGTAGACCTGCTCTTTACATGCCACGACATTAACTCAGCTATGGATTCTCATCTCAACATACTCTTACTTCTTGGAATGATAGGAAAGTGGCGAAGAACCTTTGCAGGGACTGCTTCGCCCACAATGTATTCTCTAGACCTATTCACTCCACCCTTCGGACATACGTGGAGATGCTCATACTCATTATGAAAGAGAATGCAATCATTCGGACAAGCATGAATCTTGGTCCAGTCCATTCCAATGGATTGTAAAAGTTTTTTTTGCATCTCCATGTGTGGGAGGCATGTCATTGCCATCAAGTAGAAAGTGATCTTTAAGATGTTTGTAATAAGCAAATTAGAACGATATTAGGAAATAAAGTTCTTTTGATATAGCAATGAACGTTATTTTCAAATCTATTTACATAAACAATCAAGAGACACTACTATCTGACCATCAATAACTAGATGAAGATTGATCATCACGATTGATGCATATAGTACATATCTCTTTGCCTCAATGTACAGTGTAAATGGGGCTAGTCTTCGCATGTTCTTGTATTCTTCATCGACTTCTCATCATGGAAATTATGCCGTGTCCATGGAACCCACGACATCTTCTCCACCATGGTTAATCTTTGTCCATCTCATAAAATGCTTCAAGTATTTTCTTTCATGTGTTCATTCTGTGTAATCTACCTATATCTTGCACTTCTACCTCCATCTTTGTTCTCTTCTTTCCACAAGAGATTACCAACGCAACGTCGTTTTGGGTCCATTGCTCACGAGGGGGACCATGCGAATGGTAGCGTAGGATTTGTAGTAAATTTTTATCAAAGGATCCATATTCTCTAATATGTGCAATACAAATCCATTGTTTTCAATTAATTTGATACTTGCACTGAGTGCAAGGACATGCCATTCTCTCCTCCAAATCCAGAGATGCCATTTGGTACCATGTAGATGTGTTAGAACATTTAATTGTAAAAACCTAATTTTTCTTATTAAACCTAAAGACCCTAATCCTAAAGACCTAAATCTAAAACATGTATATATGTGTATGCATGTGTATATATATGATTAATATATATTTTAATATTAAACCTAAAACTCTATTTTTTATATATTTAATCATATATATTTAACTTAATAAAAAACTCTAAAACCCTATGTTTATATATTTAACTATATGTATTTAATTTATTCTTTTTTTTTTCTTATTTTCTTTTTCTTATAGATATTTAATTTAATTAAAAACCCTAAAACCCTAGAAATCCTAAAGACCTATTTTCTATATATTTAATTATAAATATTTACATTTATTGTATGTATGTAAAAAATCCTAAAAGGCTAATCCTAAAGACCTAGACCTAAAACATGTATTTATGTGTATGTATGTATATATTCATGTGTATCTGTATATGTATTATGTGTGTATATGTGTATATGTGTATATGTGTGTATGGATATGTAGAAAGCCTAAAAACCCGAATCCTATTTTTTTATATATATTTGACTATATATTGTACTCTCTTTCCTAATTTTTATAAATATATGATTATATATGTCAATATTAAACCTAAAACTCGATTTTTTATATACGTAATTATATATATTTAATTTAATATATTTAATTGTATATTTAATACAGTAGCTCCTTTCATATTTATTTATCTATACTAAAATCATAATTTCTTTTCTTATTTTTTATATGTATTTAATTTAATTAAAAACCATAAAAATCTATTTTTTATATATTTGATTATATATATGTTAAAACCTCAAAGCTTAATCCTAAAGACCTAGACCTAAAAC
Source organism: Ceratopteris richardii (assembly GCA_020310875.1). NCBI lineage: Eukaryota > Viridiplantae > Streptophyta > Polypodiopsida > Polypodiales > Pteridaceae > Ceratopteris > Ceratopteris richardii. The sequence continues at coordinate 27,320 of MU264166.1, forward strand.
AGGTATTTGTGTGTATGCATGTGTATATGTATTATATATGTATATGTGTATATATATGTATGCATGTGTTAAAAACCCTAAACCCTAATCCTAACAACGTAGACCTAAATCATGTATATGTATGTATGCATGTGTATATACATATGTATTATGTGTGTATATGTGTATATGTATGTATGCATGTGTAAACTACCTAAAACCCTAATCCTATGTGTATATGTGTATACAAGTGTAAAAACCCTAAAACCCTAATCCTAACAACCTAGACCTAAAGCATGTATATGTCTGTATGCATGTGTATATATATGTGTATGCACCATATATGTATAATGTGTGTGTATGTATGTAGGCATGTGTAAACAACCTAAAAACCCTAATCCTAAAGACCTAAACCCTACTCCTATGTGTATATGTCTATATGTGTGTATGCATCTATAAATGGCCTAGTTTTTCCTAATTTTTATGAATATATGATTATATATGTTAATATTAAACCTAAAACTCTATTTTTTATATATTTAATTATATATATTTAATTCAATAAAAACCCTAAAATCCTATTTTTATATATTTGATAGTATATATTTAATTTATATATTTAAAACACTAGCTTTTTTCATATTTATTTATCTATACTAAAATCCATAATTTTCTTTATTAAATTTCTCTCAATTTTTTCTTATATATATATATATATATTTAATTTACTTAAAAATCCTAAAACTCTATTTTTTATATATTTTATTACATATATGGTAAAATACCTAAAAGCCTTATCATAAAGACCTAGACCTTAAACACATATATGCGTGTATGCATCTGTATATACATGTGTAGTGTTATATGTATTATATGTGTATATGTGTATATATATTTATGCATGTGTAAAAAACCCTTAAACCCTAATCCTAACAAGCTAGACCTTAAACATGTATATGTCTATATGGATGTGTATATATATGTGTATGTGTATATGTACTATGTGTGTATATGTATGTATGGATGTGTAAACAACCTAAAAACCCTAGTCGTAAAGACATAAACCCTAATCCTATGTGTATATGTGTGTATGCATGTGTAAATAGCCTACTTTTTCTAGTTTTTATGAATATATGATTATATATATAATATTAAACATAAAACTCTATTTTTAATCTATTTAATTCAATAAAAAACCCCAAAATCCTTTAATGATATATATTTAATTTATATATTTAAAACACTAGCTCTTTTCATATTTATTTATCTATACTAAAATCCAAATTTTTATATATATTTATTTATATATTCAAATGTTTTTCTAATTTTGTTTATTGAGCATATACTACAAATATAATTTTATTATCTATTCTTGAGCACATGAGGTCATACATTGTCTACAATGCTACACAAAATGTTTAGACCATTCACCTCTAAAGTGGAAGGTGGGGGTACAATATACATGTTTGGTAGCTTGTGCTCCTTATTTATGCTACTTACAAGGATTTTAGTACTTACTTAATATCCATGTTTTGTTGCGTGTGCTCCTTATTTATGCTACTTACCAAGAGCTAAGTACTTACCAAGAGCTAAGTACTTACCAAGAGCTAAGTACTTACCAAGAGCTAGCTACTTACTTAGAGATAAAAGATCAAATACTTGTGATCAAATTCTTAAGATGTACATGGTTGTTAGAGGATTGTAGGATGATTTAAACCACATCATCAATACCCATTGTTTTTCCCGTTGTTGACAATGAGTTATGTAGCATTCGACAAACTCGTGTCTTTAGTGACAAGGACTCATGCAGCATCTGAAAAGTTCATTTCAGCCTGTGAGACCTGGGACTTTCTTCTATACAAAGTGCTCCTGATCCATCAAAATAACCTTCCAAACTCCTTGGCATCTGCGTGTACCATAGGCTCTACTTCAGACCACGGGCACCTGCCAAGTTGATATGTAACCCTTTGCCAAAATATTGCACCATTCTCTCTCTTCTCAAGAGGCACTTGGAGCATTTCTATTATGGACGCGTCCACATCCACATAGTAGCAAGCTAAGTTATGATATAGCTCAAACACCATACTACTATCATTGCTACCATTCTAAATCTGCTTTTGATGACCAGGATCATCAACATGCTTCTAAGTAAAATGTAGGGGATGTGGCATGTGATTTGTGCTATGTTTCCTATAGTTCTTGAAAGCATGTCCAACTATATACAACTTGGTATGGTATTTGAGATGTACCATAACTCAATTAGACTCTATGGAGATTTGGGCATCTCAATAATAGAAATGTTACAAATGCCTACTAAGAAGAGGGAGAGTGATGCGATATTATGGCAAAGGAATGTGCACCTAATCCTCCTAGATATGCTTGAATTAATTCAAAGTTACATCCGAAGGTGGGCGTCGTACTCGTGCATCCTCCTATCCCACAAAGAAGGGGTTAGAGATGTTAAATGCTAAGATATTGAGTTTCAGGCCCACTATGACTGGAGTCAATGTCCCAAATGCAAATCATCCCAACCATCAGGTTGGGAGTGTCTGCAATGGCTAGATATTGAACCCAAATTCCACTTTAGAGGTAAAGGGTCTAAACATTCTGTGTAGCATTAGTAGCCAATGTATGACCTCGTGTGCATGCTTCCAATATCACCAGCATGCTTTCAGGAAGAATATTGGGAATAGGGGTTGTATTTTGTGGCATATTGGCAACATTTTAGGGTGGCATGTCCAAGGATATGCAACTTAGTATGGTGTTTGAGCTATATTGTAACTCAGCTCGCTATTATGTGGATGTGGACATATCGATAACAAAAATGCTCCAAATGCCTCTTGAGAACAGAGAGAATGGCATAATATTTTGGCAAAGGGTTGCATATCAACTTGGAAGGTGCCCATGGTCTGAAGTAGAGCCTATGGTAGCCATAGATGCCAAGGAGACCGAAACATTATTTTGATGGAGCAGGAGCACTCTATATAGACGTAAGTCCCAAGTCTCATATGCTAACATGAATGTGTGAGATGCTGCATGAGTCCTTGTCACTAAAGACATAATTTTCTTGAATGCTACATAACTGATTGTCAACAAAGGGCGAAAGAATGGGGATTAATGAAGTGGTTCAAATAATCCTTCAATCCTCTTATGACCATGTACATCTTAAGAGTGATCACAATTATTTGATATTTTCTCTCTAAGTAAGTAGCTAGCTCCTGGTAAGTAGCTAGCTCTTGGTAAGTAGCATAAAGAAGGAGGAAAAGCTACAAAACATGGATATTAAGTAAGTACCGAGCTCCTTATAAGTAGCATAAATAAGGAGCACAAGGTCCCAAACATGTATATTGTACCCTCAGCTTCCACTTTAGAGGTGACTGGTCCAAACATTTTGTGTACCATTAGCAGACAATGTATGACCTCATGGGCTCAAGAATAGATACTAAAATTATGATTTTAGTATTTTCACTTGTAGTTGTCAATTGATTGAATATTGAACTTATAAGAGCAACTTAGGTCGAGAGAAGGAGAGTTGGAGTCCAAATTTTAGTTGGAGACCCATCCTAGAAGAAACTCATATAGATGGATCCCAAAGTTTTCTTGGACTCTTAAGGAGCCTTTTCATGAAGATCAAAGCACATGAAAATCTTTTATAAGAAAATTAACAAAGAAAAGTATTTAAATCCAACCAAACAAGAAGAACAAGAAAGAAAAAGTTACAGACATGTCAATCTTTGGCTAGATCCTATTAGGGCACAAGAAATTAACTTTGAGTGCCAAAGAAAATTTATCAAGCCCAATCATAAGAAAGATTCAAGTGGATATGAAAGACACATTTACCTCAGGAAACTTAAGTTAGCCTACCTATAAGGAACACACAATGAGAGAGACAAAGCAAAGCTCATAAGAAATATATGTAGCCAAAACAAGCTTGAATGTTTCACTATTAGGAAGGGCCAAATACATGTCATATTTGAGTGACAAACAATCAGTTATGTCTCAACACAATCCTCTCAAATGTGGATTCATAAGCTCCATACCTCTATTAGTTAAGGACATTCAACAATTAGGTTCTTGAGAGAAGAAGAACCCAAGGAAGTACCAAGCTCTTCGTAAGAAGCATAAATATGGGGCACAAGCTACAAAACATGTATAACAATCTAAGCAATGCAGCATAGTAAATTAAATCTCAATTTCAAAATGGAAGACTGAATCATCAAATAATTATAATGTTGACCGGATCTTTCAAGTGCACGTACATAGAGATAGTACAGAAATGAAATCTCACAAAAGCATAAACATAATAGAGAAAGATAGGGAATTAGACAAAATATTGGGTACAATCTCCCCCCACATACTCTAATGGATGAGTCTATGAGAGTATATGTATTTATAGGTATTTCAAATTATGTCGTGAATAGAAAGATACATGAGGGTAGCACTTAAAAAAGCATGCATTTATGAAAATCTACTTTATTTACAAGTCATCACTTCCTAAGCAATCTAGTATGTTT